>LASR02012523.1:0-12522 GCA_001272965.2 Paraurostyla sp. PUJRC_G6
CAAAACCCCAAAACCCCAAGTATACTATTTAAATAAAAATGAATTCGATTATAAGATATAATTAAAATATACAATGGTAGAAAGATTTTCTGACAAATAAATAGAAAACGCCATAATTTAGTGGCTTGGATCATTAGAGGGATAAAGATTTTAAGATTATACAATTCTAGAGTTAGATAGAGTTGAAAATGGCATAGCATCTATTCAATTAGAAGAGAGAAATTTCAGCTTATGCTTCAGTTAAAATGATGGAGCTCGTAAATTAATCATAGTGTATAAATTTTGTAGCATATGAGGTTACTTCTTCTAATCAATCAGGAAAGGTTTAAGAAGTAGTTTAGGAATGTAATGAGAAATTCGTAATGGGAGAAGTATCTACTATAGGTGGCGGATTAGCATAACTGATGAAATCTTTCATTCATATAGTTAAAGGCTAGAAAATATAAGATTCTAGAGATGAACCTTATAATGAGAATGGAGATGTAGATATGCAATATGAAGGTGAAGATGAAGATTAACCTGATTGGGGAATTGGAGATGATGATGGTGATGAAGATATAGAGGTTGATTATATAGGAAAAATTCATCATGAAGTAGAGGCTGAAAAGCTCGACGAAATGAAGAAAGTAGGAATCACAGATGGCTCAATGTCAGCAATGTTTTCATCAGTAATTAATATGAAATCAATAAGACTCTTCGAAAACTCTCAGTTATTCAAAGAATCGTAAGAGGCATTAGAATACTTAATAAAAGAAGAATAATCAATAAAGGGTTGGCTCAATTTAGTCCTCATGAAAGAGTTCTTAAACATAAGAATAGAAATTGATCTTAATTATCTTGATTTTCATCCTAGCAATGCTCCTCTATTCGGATGGAAAATGGAAGAGCCTTTGATAGTAATACTTGAACTCAACGAATCAAAACTCTTAAACACGAGTGAATAGGAACTTAAAACTATGGGTTTTGCAAATATGTGGCAGCAAGGTATGATATAATTCTAGGTATAAATCTATTGGTCATTAACATTTTTAGTCAGTTAACGCAGCCGCAACAAATAGCTATGGTTGTAGCAACTATATGAAGCTAGTTTTTAATAAATTCATTTAAGAAGGTCTTATAAATAACCCTTCTGAGGAAGAAGAGAAAGGTATTAATCCCTAGGACTCAAAGAAAAAATAACCCAAGTAAGGAAATGGAATCTTCAGTAAGTTCTTTTCTTCTTCAAAGATTGACGATGAATATCTTGCTTAACTTATCGAAATGGGGTTTGAATATGAGGTTGCCAAAAGGAATCTTAAAAAATCAAATAATGATTTGGGAAAAGCTTTAGATTTCATCAGAGAAGAATAATACGCAGGGACTTCAATTCTGAGTGATAAAGAAATAAGTTAAATGTTTAGCAGTAAATTTGTTCCATACACTCCTAACATCATTGTGAGAATCATGCTGTTCTTAAGCGATTAACTTGAATAAGTAAATAAGCATTGCTTCCTTTGCTTAAAAAGCTTAGACTCTGATGGATTCAAGCTCAGAACATGCGATCAAGAGGCTTGCTAGTTTTCGTATATTACATGATTGTTTAATATATTTAGGTTTGAAGAGAATTTCGGGGGCACAATTTACTCAGAGTTATAATACTTTACCCAAGAAGCTTCCTTAGACTTAGCTTTAGCTGCTAAAGCTTTATTTTCTTCTAGATCTTACTAAGTTTTTGAGCCTTTCCCAACATTCTTTTTAAAGGGTTTCGAACTCAGAGGTAGAAGAGGAACTCTTGATGAAATTTAGAAAGCCTAAAAACAAGGAACAGATATCACTAAGATTAGAAAGACAGATGAGAAGAATAAAGATATCAATAAAATGATTGATATATTTTCGAAGCTTCCAAATCCTGCAACTCTAATGAAAGATGTTACAAATGAGAATGAGCTAAAGGAAAAGCTTAAAGTAATTTACAAAAATGATGTTGAGGGAAGATTAGCATATAAAATGCTATCTTATATATTTGCAACCAATAAATCTACTATAAGAAAATTAAAACCAGAGGAGCTAGTTGAGTTTGAAAATAAAGAATAATTTGATCAATATATTATTATGTCTTAGGATCCAGTGAAAGAAAGGAAATTCATGTAGAATAAAGTTAAGCACGGCTCTATTTTCTGCTGGCATGGAAGCTCCCTTGAAAATTGGTATAGTATAATGAGAAACGGGTTAAGAAATCTCAGTAACTCATCTTTAATGACAGCAGGTGCTGCATATGGTGCTGGAATATATGCCTCATCATAATATTAGACTTCTTATGGATATACAGCTAGATATAGTGGGGCAAATAGGAATTGGGCAAATGCTGGTGCTAATTTATAAAATGGGTTTGTAATTGCGATATGTGAGATTATTAAGAAAAATGGCTATTCAAAAGATGCTACTCATGGAATTGTTGTGGTACCTGATGAAGATGATATTATCATAAGATATTTGTTCGTCATCAAGGCTAATAATTATGCTTAGGGAGTACTAGATAGTACAAAAATAGGCTTTGAAAAGCATTACCAGAATCATTAAAAACTCATAAATGAAGAATTTGCTAGATAAAGAAAAAAGAGAATAGAAGCTGCTTATTAAAAATATAATGAAAGAAAATCTAGGTAGAAGGAGGAGATGAAGAAAATATAGGATTAGACCTATGAAAAGATTCAAAAAGCTGATGAGGAAGAGCTTGAGAAGTAATTCATTCAAATGGCTTCCAAGTTTACTGGGAAAGGTTCAGCTTTATCTTCTCAGAGAATAGGTAAAGACTATGTTGGCTTGATGAAATCATCCGAGTTCAAGGATAAGTTGAGGATTGAGTTTTTTAAGAACAATATGTATGTTTGGAAAGTTTACTTTGACCTTCTTAACTATGAAATCAGCAATGAACTGAAGAACGATTTTTAAGAGCTTGAAAGAAGAATGGGAAGTAAGAGTCAGTCTACTCTATAATATGAAGTGATATTTTCAGACACATATCCACATGACCCTCCTTTCGTGAGAGTTGTGTTCCCTAGGTTCGCTTTCAGAACTGGTCATGTAACAGTAGGTGGTTCTATTTGTATTGAGAGTCTAACTCCTTCTGGATGGTCTAGCGCAAGATCCCTTGAAAGCTATTTCGTAGAAGTAATCTCATTAATAAATGCTGGAAATGCAAGACTTGATTTAAATATCTTGAAGCCGTATTCATTATCAGAAGCAAAGGAGGCATTTAACAGAGTAGCTAGAGATCACGGATGGATAAAATGACATTGATTAATATTTAAATATTTTTACAATTTTTAAACATAAATTAAACAAAATATTCATTTTTTTGGTTATTAATTTTGAGGTGGCTACCTGATCTGCTACTGCTAGTGATAAGGCTATCCCATTAACCTCGGGGGCATGTGTCCCATCTATTACTGGGGGAGCATACCTGGTCTCATCAATTAATTTGGATTCATTGGGATAGATTATGTAGGAGGAGGCCTCAGAGGAGGAATGCCCATTTATTATTGAGGATACATTTATGGCTGTCTCTATTGATAAGGTATTTATTATTAAGGTTAAGGAATACCCATGTGTGGAATTTAATGACCATTAAACCCTTGATTAATAAGTGGCTGTTATATAGGTCTAATTTATTGCTGAGGCATACCTTATGCACCCATATAAGGCTAGGGATTAATTTATCTATATTAAGGGAGTCCTCCTGGTTACTGCATAAATTAATTCTATTAAGGAATTTGAGGAGGCATTTAATATCTCTAAGGTTGCATTTATCCATAAGGTTAAGGCATTTGATTATTATATTATTAAATCCCTTAGTTATAAATTCCTGGATAATTCATTTATGGAACTCCTGCTTCTTATTTAATTATTTAAGACTCAGCCATCATTTACTAATTTTACTATTCATTGTACTCTCTTATCATATCAGCTAAGAACAATGACAACTTTTATTCTTTTTCTCCAGTAACTTTATGAATTATGTTCATGAGCTTATCCTTTACAGTATTTACATCATATATCTTCGTTTTAAACTTATCAATTATATCGTCAATGTCTACATCATCGTCTTCATCCTTAGCTTTCTTTATTTATACTAGTTATTATTGCTAGTCAGTTTAATCTTTCATTTATACATCCTCATCTTTCTTAACTACTACAGTGTCTCTGGGTTGAATATCATTAGTTCTTGCCAAATTTTAACCATACTCTTCAGTTTTAACTTATTAAAGAATCTAAGTTTAATGCTGCGCTCTAGGATTATCTTCTTCGTCTGAGGTAATGGGCGAGAAACTTCTATCGTTCCTTTTCTCTTGAGCATCGACTGGCTTTTGAACTTGTGGCAAGGCCATCCTAATAATATCAGGGTTCAAAAAGTTTAATTTCCTAAAATAAATGAGAAAAGAAATTATTACGTATTAAAAGCTTGCTTAATTTAGCTAAGTACAGCGAAAGTATGGGTTTCTTAATGAATATTATTTAAAATGTTATAGTTTTCATCTGATTAATCTCCTTAATAGAAGGATTCTGGAACTATCCCCATTTCAGTACAGAAATCTTTAGTCTTCTATGTTATCGGTATTAAGTACAGAGTAACACCTTAAAAGACATTCACAGTTTTTAATTAATGATTCAATAGATTGAACAAAGCTGCTTTTTGAGTATTTTCAAGTTCATCAAATAGTTTAGTATACTTATCACTATTTTCTTGCCAATTTTATGATCCTAGCTATGCAATATTTCCCACAGTGCCTCTTCTAATTATCCAACCCTTTATAAGTTTCTTCTCATTAATTAATCTTTTGAAATGGCTGGTAACATCTGAAATCTTAGCTTTGCCTTTAAGTTATAGAACACTAGGTAATTCTGGTAGTTATTGAAAGATTTAAATATTTGATGTCGACAGCATCTGACAAGAAGTTTACTAATCTTTAGATAATTCTAGAATTCCTTCCCAAACTTTAAGAAGGGAGCCAGTAGGTGCAACACTTTTCTCTTTAAGTTTTTAACCCTTTGATTATCTTTCTTTCAATGGATCATACATTATAGGCTCTGATTATTTCTTTTAATTAAATCTGTTGTTTCTCTGATCCAGGATCTCATAGGGGTTATATTGAATTTACCTTCGAGGAGGCATAGCCATTTAAATAGGTGGTTAATTATAGTTAAGATTATCTCCATAAATATTCTATTATATTTATTACACAGGGTTTCTAGTCTAATATGGGTCATACTGCATCTGCTATTGCCCTAATTATGGCGATTGATTGTCCTCTTCATCACTGAACAGTGCAGGGTTACTATCTAAGCTCTCAAGATCATCCTCACTATCTTGTTGCTTTACCTTCTGAGAAATCTCTGATCGCTGTGACTCTACCGCATCCTTTGAAAGCTAATCCTAATTAACTCCGGAAAATTCATTCTCCAATCCTTAGTTAGCATCATCCTCCCGATCAGTTTATTGCTATTGCTTTTGCTGCTGTCTTAATAGTTACTTTCTTTCTTTAATTCCTTTATCTATCTTGATTATATTATCTTTGAATTGATGATGTGGTTAAAGCAGTCTGGTTAGCTGAATAGATTTCTTGATAATAATTAGTTCAGTTATATCTCTATAATTCTGCAGGAATTTAATGTTCTCTGCAGCATCAGTAACCTTCTTTCTGTAATAATGATCAACCTCAGGATGCTTGTTATAAATCTCACTCTCTAAATCTACTATAAGCTATTTCTTTTAGTCAGGTGTAAGCTAATTGGCAAAGACAGGTGGGGATGCCTCGATAGCATCTTTGATTTTGTGTCTGGACTGATCTCTGATTCTATTTTTCATAACTTATAGAGAATCTTAGAGCCCCTTGTCCTAAGCTATTTAAGTTGATATAGATATGGGCTGGTCTGGGTCAAACCTACCCTGTAGCTTTTGCCTCTATTAGATTGTACCTTAAGTCTAATTCTATTGAAGTCTATACTCTCTGAGTTGCTTTTCCATTTGCTTCTTTTTCTCTTCTTCTTTTCTCTTTCTATCTATCTTCTTTTTCTTCTTAAGCTTTCTGAGTAGCTTTCTCTCCCGCTTTTCCTTTTGTTCTTTGGTTTCCTCCTCTCCAGCTTTATTTTCTTCTATTTGCTATCGGTCTTTCTATATTTTTCTAACTGCATTAACCGATGGATTCTCATAAATAAAGTCTGAGTTCATATTTGGAACAATATTTCTCCTGGATCTATTCTTAGCAATATTTATTCCATCATCTTCTGATTCTTCAGAGGAGGACTCTTCTGAGCTAGAGCTTTATCCACCATCTTATCCTTTCTCTTTTTTATCTTTATTTGATGCTTTATTGTTATCAGACTCTTCATCTGAGGATGAAGAGGAATCAGAACCACTGCTACCACTACTGCTATCGCCAGAACTGCTTCCACTATCACTGCTACTACTTTCATCTTCACTTTCGGCCTTTGCCTAGGAATTACTAGCAACTGATGACTGACTCGAAGTTTTCTATCTTTTTTTAATTGCATCTAGCCCTATTACGTTTTCTTCCTCCTCCTCACTAACCTCAGACGATTCTTGTCTGGTCTTCCTTTTACCAAGAAGCAATTTTGCATCTTTATCAGTTAGTAATTGGGTAAAATCAATCATCTAGCAATCTTGTTCAACTTTCTCTTCGATCTTCTTAAGATCATCTTTATTATCAATTTTATTAATCTCTCTCACTATTTCATTGACTTTATTCCTGATATCCAAGTACTAATTATGCAGTTGCTCATCTTTTAATTAGTTTTTTATTTTGCTGTACTCCTTATCTATATCTCTGAACTCCTCGTAGTCTACTTTCTTGTGAGACTCACTTTGATATTGAATGAGAATTAGTCTTACCTCTGATTCAAATATCATTCTCCTTACATCTAACTCCTCAAGCTCTAAATCTATCTCTATCTCTTGAATAATCTACCTCGAATTGTCTATTAATTTTCTAACATCCTAAGTACTAGACTCCTCAGAGATATCTTATAACATATTCTTGATTTCTTCTAGTTTAGCTTTGCTTTATCCCACCTTTTCTTGAGCAATCTCGATTTCTTTGACTCCGTTGATGTTGCAAGACTTCTTGTAAAGCTTTAGATCATACTATATTCTGCTGTATCTGAGCCGCTTAGGCTTTTAATCTTTAGGTGTTAGCTAAACAGCAGTCTCGTGTTCTTAGAATATCTTCTTAAGGTTAAGTTTAATCATTTCAGCAGTGTCTATCTTCTCCTTTAAGCCGAAGTAGATATCGCCATAATCGATTGGTGAGAGATACATTTACTTAGTGATGTCCTTGAGCTTATCGAACTGATAGTTCTCAAAGAGCTTTCCATCCTTATAAAGCTAAGTATACTTGTTGAAATCTCTGATCCACACCTCTAAGCACCGAACCTCCTCAGCAAGATCGACTTTAGACTGTTTAGCTTGATCCAACATTTTCTGTAGCTTTACTTTTGGATGCTTGTTTCTGAAAAAGGCATAGTTTTGCTGCTTATCTAGATTGAACTTTGCTGCCAGGGCTTTCTAATTATTCTTTTAGAGGTTTATGAATTCCATGACCTGTCTACCTTACTCCACCTCCCAGACTAGTCTTTGGTATACAGAGTGAGACTTAAGATCTTTCATTATACCAAGATATTATTCAGACTGCTTGATTTTACTATCCCATGTGCCTATGGTCTGCTGCTCTTCTTCTGGCTTTGCATCCAGCAAATCAAGTGAGCTCTGCATCCAGTCGAAGACTTGGATCTTCATAAAGAGCTCCTTATCATAGATGGGCAGTGACTTCATTTGTAGTTTTAAGTTATTGAATTAAGATCTTATGTCTAAATTTTAAAGAGCAAGTTCATCTTCCTACAGACTGTTCAGTAGCTCATTAGCCTGCACTCTCCATTTATCATACACCTATATGTCATCTAGCAGCAGCTACTCTTCAAAATCATCAGTCACATCTTTCTGTATCTGCAGACTCCTCGACTCTTCAATTAGCTTTTTGAGGAAGACACTTGTGAATCTGACGTCAACGATCCCTGACTGCAAGGAGTAGCCTTGCTTCTTAATTCTCTCTCTGAATCTGATGTAATCGTGGTATTCTCGGTTGAACTTTTCAAAGCGACTCACTCGCTCCTTCAGTTCCTTGATGACTTTGATCTCTTCAGGGATTCCCTTCTCTCTAGATTGTTAAGATAAGATCATAGCTTTGTCGTAAGGTAATTTATTATCGTATTGGTCTACTAATTATTTGCATTCCCGCAGAAATTCTATCCAGGTGTGTAGTTTTGATAGCAATTCCAAGTCACCTGATTAAGATATTATCTATAACAGTAAAATAATACAACAAATACTTTATGATTTTGTAGAACTTCTTGGAGGTTCTGAATCTCAACAAGGAATTCATCAAAGACTTAATGATTTTGGTTGCTATTTTCATATTTTTCTTGTAGTGTCTTAACTAGTCTCTTTCTATCCCCAAACCTCTCCTGAAACATACCTATACTCTTGACTAGTCTCTAAAACTCAAAGAAATGCCTCTCATACACATTTTCCTTGGCAATTTCTTTATCATAATTAATAATGAGCAACTACGCCCTCTGATCTAGATCTAGTACCTTGCTCATCTCAACCTCTGATGACTGACTTTGCTATATGAGCTTACGAAGCTCTAATAGCCATTTGACACCTGATAGTGATTTCCATAGATTCTATGCTGCTCCAACCAGTTACTCAGGTGGCACCTTACACTTGAGCAGTTAATCTACGTCTTTCTCCTCGTATATGACAGTAGACAGTTAAATGAATTCTTTAAAGTCAACTGAGTTAAGAGACTTCCCTGCTATCTTCTTCAGTTTCTCATACGTCTGTAGGAACCATTCCTCTGAGTGAGGCAGATTGTTAAGAATAACCTACTCCTGCTTCATCTCCAGATGATGATCCTTGTTGGCTTTGTGAATGATCTTCTTAAGCTCAGAGTGCATCTACTTCTGGAAATTATCTTAGTTGGCTTTGAGGATTTCATTAAACTCTCTCTTTAGGTCCTGGGCAACCTTGACTTTTGCTTTCAACATCATAGTAAGCTCCCATTCTAAATTTATACCCTACTTTGATAAGTCATCCACTCTTTATTGCAAAGCTTCTAAATCTTCGATGTTGTTTTTAATTTTTCCATCATTCTCAACCTTTTGCGTGACATCCTTTAGAACTCTGATCTTCAACTCTGTTCTTTTCAATTCCTCCTGAAAATCAATGTTCTCAAAAGACTTTAGCTCATCATAAAACTCTTTCAATATTTTAATATCATGTTTATCAGTCATCAAATTCTTTAATGATTTTTTAAGTTTTTCAATTATGATCAACTTTTCCTTTGCCTTGTTAAATAAGAGCTGATCGAAATATAGATGCTTATCATCAACTTCCTTAAGGAGTTACTGTGCTTGATCTACAGTCCATTTGAAGTCTGAAGGTAGATATGGGTTTCCCTCATCTATCTCCATAGCTGAAGCTTCATCTTGTTGCTTGTTTGGCTTGTTTTAAGATAGGACATAAGATAGATTATCAATTTACTTATCTTTAACGAATTAAGAGGCTAGACTGTTCCATCTGGCGCATTGATACCATTTATCAAGTATCGTCTGTATTTATTCAGTCTTCAAAGGAAATTGAGCAGCTTTAATTAAAGCCTTCATCACATTCTACACTGGCTTTTTGTTTGATCTCTCAATCTTTAGCATGGTATGCTCTAGTAATTCTATCTCCTCAATCATAGCCTTAAACTCTTAAAGCTCTTCCGATATATCAACTTTCAATTGCTTCCCTGTCTCAATAACTTTAGTACCTTGCTATATTAACTACTTTTTATCGAATATATCCTTAAAAGCCTTAAACCTAGCTTCCTACAAAGATAGGCCAGCTTTATGAGCTTTTAGATTTGTCATCTTGGCTTCAATTTTATCTTCTGTAATAGTGTTCTACTTAAATTTACTGAGAATATCTTGATCCCATTAAGAATATTCTTGGCATAGTTTCTCTATGAGCTTAAAACTTTGAAATTTATTCATTTTAAGCTCCTCCATCCTACCCATTAAATCGTTAAGATTTGCTGGCTTGGGCTTTGATTTCTTATCAGTAAGCAGATTTGATGCCTCTTACAAGAGTTTTGACATTTACTCAGTACTCTGTAGATCAATCACACTTTAATTCACTAATTTAGCTTCTCTTTTGCATTAATCAACTGTTTTTAGGACTTAATCTACTAGTTTCTTATTGTGTTTCTCATTTTCAGGCAAGTATTAAAATTTATCATTAATTAGATCTTTAAGTTCCAGCGATGCATCTAATTAATTGCATAGCTTTGATATTTATTACCCTGAATTAATGATTTTATTCTGTAGTTTAAGTACCTGATCATCACAATTTAAGTATAAATTGTTTGATAGCAAGATCATTCTTTCAATCAATTTGTAAGAAGCCAAGTTATTCAAAAGGTGCTCTGATAAGTAGAACCATGCCTTAGCATATAGAATTTACTCAAAGATTTTACTCTCACATGTTAAGAATTCCTTTTTGGAAAATAGTAAGGAATCAAAAGTCCATTCTGTTTTATCCTTATTGGTTAGTTCATTATAACTTTTTCTCTTTAGAATAATATTGAGGAGGGGATCTTGAAGCTTTGTTTACCACTCTTAGCATTTATCGCACTTATACTTCTTACCTTCAAAATCTTGCTTTTAATAACTAAGTGAGCAGACTTCATGATACCAAGTATAGCAGTACTCACACATAACCATACCTTGATTTGCTGGATTAGTATTACAGTAGCAGTAGTAAGTTTCAGCTTAAATATGATTAGGACACAGGGGTTGAGACATAATTTCAGACTTTGCATCATAGAATAATTGGTACATCCACCTAGATAGATATTTCTTCTCACTATCAACATCCTCCCTAAAAGCAGTCTCATAGTAATAGTCCTTTAAATAATTCATTATACAATATGGATGAGCCTATTTGTCGCAGTCCTCCATTGCACATTCTAGCATCTTACCTGTCCCAGAGTGGCAGATAGTGCATTGCTTTCTTTTAGATATAGATTGTGAATATATTTCTTCTTTTGATTTGATCAATTCAAAATCCATCTTGACTGGGTCAACTAGCTTGAAATATTCTCTGAAAGACATAGCACATATTTAATGAAAGAAGATATATTTCTTGTCCTGTTAATTATTTTCATCTTCTTAGTTACTTTTAATTTCAGCACATTTCAAAAGGCCTTCATCTTTTTCACATATTAAACACTAAAATAGCAAAATTAATAAACAACAATACCTTAGTAGATATCTATCTTTCCTTAGATTTGATATCACATTTTTAACACTTATAGAGTAAGTATAATGAGTTATGTTTATTAAACTCTATCAAGGGATACTGCTCTCCTAGACAATTTGAATGAACTGGGACAGAGCATTCCTGACAATAAACAATTTAGTAGATATCTATTAAAATATTAATATATTATATTACATTCGGCATCTTTTTCTTCCTACACTGGAGTAGAATCTATATCAGATTCTTCATCAAAATTAGCATATGGACTGTATAAGATTTGAAAGCATATTTGGCACATTTAATTGGATGAGTCCTCGTCCTTGTACCCTTAAAACTTGATTCTATGCTTGCCATCATTTATCCCTTCTTTCTGAATGAATTTCTCCAATTCAATCTTATGGCTTTTAGTATTTTATTCTTTTTATTTGATTCTTTACCCGCCGGTATTTTTTATCTTAGTATTATCATGCTTCATCATTGCTTCGATCATTGACTTTGATTTGGTATTTATTAT
Organism: Paraurostyla sp. PUJRC_G6; assembly: GCA_001272965.2. Lineage (NCBI taxonomy): Eukaryota > Ciliophora > Spirotrichea > Stichotrichida > Amphisiellidae > Paraurostyla > Paraurostyla sp. PUJRC_G6. Next base: position 11,874 of record LASR02012523.1, read on the forward strand.
TTGTTCTTTCTCCTCCTCCTCATCCTTGCCTTTCTACTCAGATTCCTACTCCATTTCATCATCCTGCTGCTGTTTGCTCTCTTTTTATGACCGTCTTGTCTGCTAGTTGGCCTCTCTCTTCTGTTCTCTGGGGTCCTCTTTTTAATTTGACTTACTTGAAGGTTTTTAACCCTTCTCTATAGATTAAGGTTAACATTTATAAATTAATCATTAATAATTAGTTTGTCAACAATCATCACGCCAAATTTAGAGTGAAAGCGAACTAAATCTTCTCTCAAACAAATATTGAGTATGTTCTTAGGCAACAGTTCGGAAAGATAATTGAGAATCAGAAATAAAATTGGAGATAGATTCTTACATTTAGTTACTTGAGAAGATTTTTGTTGTTATTCTAATTTATCTTTGGCCTGCTAGCTTAGCTTTTAACTACTTCGAGTGACTTTAGTATGAACTTGCTCTTCCTTCATGGGAATATCCTCTTCTTCAGAAGGCTTCGATTAACGAGTCTTAGAAGTAGCTGATTTTTGGCTTAGCGCTTTTTCTTTATTGCTTTTCTGAGATTACATATTTATTATTAATATATTTATTTTGAATTAATTACTTTAATTGATAATTTCCCAAAATGAATGGATGGGGTTTTGGGGTTTTG
>LASR02012525.1:0-10774 GCA_001272965.2 Paraurostyla sp. PUJRC_G6
CCCCAAAACCCCATTAAAAAGATTTAATCAAGCTGAGAGAATTAAAACTTTTGTAATTATTAAAATGCAAAATACTCAATAAGAGATAAAAAGAAGCGCAGATATAGAAATGATAGATACTTCTACGAGTAATCTAACCTAGGAAAGAAGCTTAAAATAAATTCAATAGAAATATGAAAGTTATGAGACCACGCTGAAACTAGGTAAGAATATTAGTTTAATTTAGGTATAGAGAGAGACCAAGAATATACTAGAATTTTGGCAGATATAACAAAGGACATTGATGATATTTGCAATAGAAAGTTGGTTGATACGCAGCATATCTATTTGCTTTAAAACACATTCTTACCCAAGTATTTCAAAATTATTCTTTCAAGAAGGTAAGCAAGATTGATGGTTGACATAACATAGATACATGATATCTGAGTCATAAACTTAGATAGTAGTAGCTGGTTTCATCAGCTATTGGATGAAAAGAAGAGTTCCCCATCTCACATCCTTATTAAATTTATCTTAATCAGCGAACGACGAAGAAAAAGACCCAATTCATAGGGTGGTTGGCTTTATGAAAGACTTTGAGATTTTAGAACTTATATTTGATGACAATTTAGATATGTACAACCATAGATACAGCAGAAATACAACAGATGTTGAGGTAAGACTCTCCATTTTATTTTTATATCATATATTAGGATAACTTGTCTAATGTAATGGAAACTCTTTTCCAAAGTAGCCAAACTAGTGAGCTTGCAGGAGATTAGCCTGTCAAATAGGACTTTGAATATGAGGTTGCTTTTGTTAAGAAATCGACTATGACATCTTACCATTACGTCCATTTCATCAATGTATTTTCAAGACTTGGTGGCTTTGATTAATTGATCAAACTTATGAAAGGTTTCAATTCTAATGAGGAGGAGAACTAGAAGAACCGACACCTTTTCAAAATCTTTATGGGCATCCTTAATATGATTACATCAATGAGGAGTAACTTTAGAGAAACCTTTTGGTCAGTCTACGCACTACAAATCACAGACATTTGCTTTGATTTTGTTAAGAATAGGAGTACTATTGAAGATTTAAGGAATATATCAAAGAGAGACCTTACATATTTCATAAATAATGTAGAGAGCATGCTAGATTCTCTCGTCACCAATAATGAAGAAAGAGCTGATAAGGTATATCAACATAGTGAGACTTTGGAATTATAAATAGCTCTCAGATGTCTTTAAATGCCTGTTCTTGAAAAAAAACTCATAGGTCATGGTATTTTGACCAACAAGATTTATTAAGTGAGGAATGCAGTCTAAGCTCAAAGCAATCAACAGGCTAGAAACTTTAATATGAATAACTCTAAGAGGTGGTTAAATACGGAGAAACTGATAGCATGGATGGATGAGCAGAGAATATTTGATTTAGTTTTTGGAGACTCACTTCACTCTGAAGTCATCAAGAAAAGCTAGCCTTTACTTCTATTTTTGTACTAGAATGACAGGATCAAGCAGAAGGAATTCGATAAAATGTGGGAATGTGCTACTAAAAAGCACGAAGCTTATAAAGTCGCTATCTTGAGGGCTTTGACTTTCCTGGCAACTAAGGCTAGTCTTGATGATTTGCAGTATATCTTTAAAAAGCTCTAGTCACTACATATGACAGAAATAGATAAGTTCTGCCTCACCTTAGTGAAATCAATTGCTAAGAAATTAGCTGGAGAGGAAGAGAAGCAATAAGATGATAATATTGGTGGTGATAGAAGAATGACTTTAGGAAGATCAAATTCATTCTCAAAGGGCAACAATGGCATTGCTGGCAAAAGAAGAAAGGGGATTACGATGGCGAGAGCAGTTGACGATGAGCTGATACAGTTAGGAACAAAGCAAGATATAATGAATGAGAAGAGTGCTATTAATGATTTACTCTTTGGTATAGAAAAGGATCAGCCATCATCTAAAAAATCAAGTGGCAACAAGGGTAAAAGGACTAGATCTTTCTCATAAAATGAAGATAATGATTAGGCGCCCATAAGTTTAAGGAATTTAAAGGCTAATTAGAATAATTTTCATGATATTAAACTGAATGCTTAATAAAGAAATGGCAATAGAGCTCAGGAGGAGATAAAGGTTTAGCCAGCTGCTGAAGAAGAACCCAATCCTCTAGAAGTGCCAGCAGATAGAGAGGATAAGAAAACTGCTGATGAGGAGGGCTCATTCAACGACAGAGAAGATACTAACAATTTTGGGGGAGATAATAATGATGATATATTTGAATATCAAAATAGAGATTTCTCTAGTAATAATATCAATCAAGATAATGGCGGAGACTCAAGATAAGCTCAAAGTAATAATAATTAGTAGAATCAGGCAAGAGTTTAACCTGACTTAGAGGAAGAGAAAGGTGACCAAGTGAGAACTGGCACATAGGAGATCATATAAATGACGTTAAGAGAGATGATAATGGATCAAACTCTTGGTATCGATTAACCTGACAAAAGAGAGCTAGCAAACCATGTATTATCTTATCTTTGGAATCTATGCCTAGAGGAGACAGTCTTAGAGCAGAATCTATCCTTCTAATCTCATAAAATGGCCATAGATTGTTTGGTTGAATTGCTCACTCAGAATTATCACAAGGCAATCTTACCATATATGGCTAAATGCCTTAATACGCTCTAGCATAATTTCTCAGTTATCTCAGTCTAGACCATCCTCAACAGAATCTTGCTGAAAGTTCATTTACCATTAGATAACTAGAAGGTTTTGCCTAAGACAAGAGCTGAATTCATTCAAGCACTAGATGAAGAGCTTAATATTGCCAATCAGTGTCTGAGTTCCTACATCGAGTTCAAGAGAATCTCACTTTCCTTAATATTTGATCAGCTAGGGTCTTAGGAGTAAGAATAGGAAAATTTAGAGACCCAGTCTTCATTGGATAATGATGATGAGCGATCATCAATGTAATCAGCATAGAAGGCTAGCAACCCAAATCCATCATAGAATATTAACATTCAGGAGTTCGTATAGACACCAAAGGAGGGTTAGATTATATAAGATGATAAGGAGACTCATCAATCATCAGGATCATTGTTTGTATCTCCAAGAGGAAGAATGGAAGAGGAATTCAAAATGCCATTCCCTCAGAAGACTTAAAGCTACCAGGGTGATACTATGATATAATCTACATTCGCAAGATAAGCTGCTGACTTCTCAGGATTAGGCAATAAAGAAGCAGAGAACAATAATGAAGATTGGTTCTTAAAGAATTAAAATCAGCCTATAGCTCTTGGTTAAACAAGCTCATAGAATATTGGTGGTAGAAACTTCAATAGTCAGACTAAGAGGACTGTTTACATTGGAAATAATCAATTTAAGAGCGATGTTTCTAACTAAAACTAATCTAACAATGCTTTAATTGAAAATCCACCATAAGCCTAACCTCAAATAAATAACTAAGCAGTAGGAGGAAATAACAGCAATAACAACAGAGACTTCTTGAACACTCTTGTCACTAATGAAGTCTATAAATATTCCTACTATCAAGAGATGCAACACAGACTGGACTTCCTTAAGTTCTACATTGGCTCTAGCCCTTCAATCCTTAAGCCCTAATAGATCTAAGTTGTCTGGGAATGCCTAGTCATTAATGCCTTCTATGAAAAGGAGCGCGACTAATTCTTCAACTGGTGCACCTCAATCCTCAAGTCTGCCTAGAACCTGCCAGGTGCCAAGGATGTAGATCAGATCGGTGGTTCAAGTATCTTTAATGATGACTGTCTGGAGATGCTGTTCTTTGACACCCTTTTGAAGCTAGACTTCAGATACATCACAGAGACTATGTATGAATGCTTCGAGCGATTCTTCATCTACATCAATGAGTAGTATGGTCAGATAGTAACTAACAGTGCCTTTGAGTCAGCCTTTGAGGTCTTTGAAACCAAACTTATAGGTGTTGAGGCACTTTGGGAGATAGCACTGTGTGCCAGAAACAACAAGGTCTATATAAAAGCGGCAGAGTTTCTTCACAAACTCTATAAGAAGATGTCACCTACTCTGGTTGAGAAATTGAATGAAATTAAGGAGGATCTACTGTAGACATGTATGGATCAGATAAAGACTGGACTGAATGAGATAAGACAAGAGGTAGGCAGTGACTTATATGAATTACCTATTTATCAATTCTCACAGACAATAGAGGATCCTAAGAACAGGATAGCTAGGTCGATATCATAGTTGTGCAAGTTTATTGATGAATTTGAGGGACTCAGGGAGAGAGGAGCAAAGAGCTCATTAGGAGGATCAGATAAGGAAATCAATGTTATATGCAATAATCAGATAAGCAGCTCACAAGGGCCTAAGAAGATTAACTTAACTATTCCATTAACTACTAAAATTGGAGAGATTAGAGAGCAAGTAGCTAATTCTATTTTCCCTAAAAGAACATCAAAAGAAATTTGTTTGACATTCAAAGGCAAGGATTAGAATGAAGACCTCAAGACCTTAAAAGATTTAGGAGTGAGATCAGAGGACACCTAAGTGATTATCCTTGTATCTATGAGAAATCAATACGAGATGGATGCTCAAGAGAAGATTGAAGATTACTCTAATAGTGAATTCGTAGAGTCTATGGTCAACCAGATGAGAGACTTTGGCATGGAGCTCCCAACCCCAGTCCTTAAGCTAGCCATCAAGAAATGCAACTACAATATTGAAGAAGCCTTCCTTATGCTGACTGAGGAGGAGAAAGTCAACGATCTTCAAGAGGAGCTTAGAAAGCAAGAGGAAAACAATAATCAGATTGTGATCTTGGAGGAAGCTAACGTAGAGAAGGATGAGGTTGTTAAGGAAGAAGCGAAGTTGAATCTAATTATAAGCAACAGAGCAGAATACTTTGACTTGCTCTTTGAGTTATTGAATCTTGGAATCAACGAGATCACTAATGCTTCTTGGAACCTCCTAGTTCAGATACCAGTTAATAAGCAACTCCTACATCATATCAGGAACCTATCATTAGTACAATCAGGTCTACAGTAGAACTGGAGCTAGATCATTGACTCATCAAATGTGTATAAGATGCTATATTCTCTGCAGATAGTTAACTCACTAATCTCAGTAAATAATGAGAAACTCAGTGAGGCTGAAATTCAAGAACGCTATGAATGGAGAGAGAGGTTCTTGGAGTTGGGTGGATTCGATCATCTATATTCCATCCTTGTCACTCTCGATCTAGACGATCTATTTGGAAATAACTCTTAGTAAATGGTCACAAGATATACAGGATCAACTGGTAAGAAGAAGTCCAAGGGTCAATAGCAAAGAAACAAGCAGAATGTCTAGCAAAATGAGAGCGATCAGAAAGAGTAGCAGTAAATGTAGAACAACTCAGCCAAATGTTTAGGATACTTAATAAGCATAGTTAAGATATTTATTCAGGCAGCCTTACTGACTGCTGATGAGGAGAGACTACTTACTTTGATTGTGTAATCCTCTACTAGTCCATTCAGAAAGCCAAAAACAATCAAATCAGCACTATCCTCTGTTCCTCCTGGTAAATTCAATCAGATCCTATTCAGTGGAGCAGGAAATTAATCGGCTGGTGGGTCTGTCTAAGGTGACCTATCTATTAATGAACTCTCCAGAGACAATTCAAGTGTTAACACTCCTAAGTTCCATTCAAATCATTCATCAAACAAGACCACTCCTTAATGTCAGACTCCAATTGAGACAAATGCTAAAGATCAGCAATAGATGAACAAATCATCAGACACTCTTAAGATGGAGACCTATTCTTAGTAAACCTTCAGCAAGCCAAACGATAATAATGATCAACTCTACACCCAGGTTGACGATTTCCCCAGATTAGTTGAGTAAATGAATGGTGGCCTTGCAAAGAACCTTCTAGAAAAGGTAGTGAACTTTAATTCATTGATATCTAAACTACTGTTAATAATTCATAAATCCACTCAATTCTGTGATTCTACTGAGGTATCACAATTAGTTTAGAATTCACTTGATTTGCTGTTACCTTGTGTAGTATGGAAACCTAATCAATTGCTTAAGGAAATTTATCAGTTTGAGCATTTGGAGAGCTTATTAATAAGAACATTAATGTTTAGCACTAACGTGAATGTTAGAAAGAGTCTTGAAAGAACATTTAAGATAATATGTAATGAAGGTATCGTATAGAGCTAAAACTAACAACAACGGGTAGAAAATAATATGGAGAATGATAGCAATTAAAATATATAGCAGCAAATTGAATCACCTAAACTGTATATCCTAAAGATATTACTTAATAATCTACCTGATATCAATTAAAAGAGTGACTCGTGTGAAGAATACTTCAATTTACTCACCTCTTTGATAAGTAAATGCCATCAAAACTTTATAATTGTGCCATCTACTAATATAGGGCACAACAATGTAGATCCCTTAGACCTTAAATCTAGAATAATGCTCCCAGAAAACTGTTTCTCTTCTATTGATCTTTTGGAATGGTGCATCTATCAACTTAAGCAAAGACCAACCTACGAAGATAAATATTCGAAGTACACTGATAAGATCCTAGCTGGTTACCTTTAACTAACTTAATCAGTGCTTGAGATAGATGTTCAACTCAAGCGATTTACTATCAATGATGAGCATGGCTACAATTTAGTTAAGCTAATATTTGACTTTTTATTCTAACTGCCATCACTAGAGGATCAGCAACTTAAACATAAGAGCCAATAAAATAAATAATAACAGATATTCTAGAATAGCAATGACTATCCTAAGTGCAAGCAGAAGTTCACTAGAAAAAAGGCTTTCAATCTATTGCTCACTCTATGTCATCAGTGCAAGGAGAACTATATTCAGGTACTAGAGGAGCTCTACATGTTTCATGCTCAGATTCAAAAGAGTCAGAAGGTATTAAGCTTGCAAGATTTCGATGCTGAGGTTGGTATGAGAGCTGCCTCTGGCTATGTAGGGTTAATGAATTTCTCTGCTACTTGCTACATGAATTCCTTAATTTAATAACTATTTATGATACCTGACCTTAGAAAGGGAATACTACAAGCTGATGTTAATGACCCAGATCTTGAAAACAATATATTACACTAATTAAAGCTAATTTTTGCAAATCTTTAAGAATCAGAGAAGCAATATTATACCCCAGTTGGCTTCACTAAAGCTTTCAAATTTTATGGTGAACCTGTAAATGTTAGAATTCAATAAGATACTCATGAATTTTACAATATAATGTGCGGAAATATAGAAGATTCTTTAAGAAACACTCCTGCAAGTAATTTACTAAAAGAAACTGTAGGCGGTGTTATAGGAAATGAAATTAAAAGTTTAGAAAAAGAATACCCATACTTAGGTGAGCAGGAAGAGACTTTCTTTGCTGTTAGTCTGGACATAAAAAATAAGAAAAACCTAGGTGAGGCACTAGATCTCTATATTAAGCCTGATTTCTTAGAGGGAGACAATAAATATTAGTGTGAGAAACATTAGGCTAAAATTAATGCTTAAAAAAGATCTTATTTGAAGAAATTATCTAATACAGTAATCATTAACTTGAAAAGGTTCGAGTTTGACTTTAACACTATGCAGAGATAAAAAGTCAATGATTATTGTGAGTTCCCGATGAAAATAAACTTCAAGCCTTGGACAAAGGAAGGAATAATAGAAAGAGAGAAAGAGTTAGCTAAGCAAGGTAAGAATCAAAGCAGCAGTGTCTAAGGAGCTCCTGGTGCAGAGGAGGGTATAAATATTGTTGAAGATAAAGGAGAAGAAAATGTTATAGAAATTCTTAATGAAGTAGTTGAGGATGTTGATAGAGATGAGATTAATGAAGAAGAAGAAAATTCTAACAGTGGTGGTTTAGAAAGTGAAGAAGAGGAAGAAAAGAAAGGAGGTGATGCTATTGATGAAGATATGGAATCTAACGAAGATGAGTAAAACCTAATTAATACTGGGAAATATTTTGATGAGGGAATGGAGGATATTATTGAAGATGAGGATATCAACAGATAGAAGAAAAAAGATAATTCTAACTAAAAAGAAAAGAGTAGTTCCTCTCAACCAGATGAGTCTAAGAAAGAAGATTCAAATAAAAAGAAAAATCCAAGGCTATCTAAGAGTAAAAAAGCTTCCCATAGCAAAGAGGATAGTTACTATGAATATGAATTAGTAGGTGTATTGGTTCACTCTGGTTCAGCTGATGCTGGCCATTATTACTCTTTTATCAAAGAAAGAGGCCCTCAAAACAATAGATGGTTGGAATTCAACGATAAAGTTGTCAGAGAATTCGATATTAAGCAACTAGAGGTTGAATGCTTTGGTGGTAACAATGATTAAAGAGGAGCTGGTGGTAACCTTAATAATCAAGGTTTCATTGATGACTTTAACCCTGCAGATGGAAGATTCTATGAGAGATGCAGAAATGCTTATTTACTATTCTATGAGAGAATAAATCCCATTGAGGAAAAGAAATAAGACTAAAAAGATTCTTAACTAATCTAGAAGCAGCTTGTTAATGGTATGGATAGTGACATATATCAAAGAATATGGGAGGAGAATGCAGCATTCTTAAAGCTAAAGATATTCTTTGATTAAGAGTACTTCCAGTTTGTAAGAGAGTATGTGGGTAGCTACAATTTCGAAAACGTACTATACTTTTCTTAAGAAAACTCTGAAAGTTAGAAGATAAAATAATTGCTTACTCTGAATGAGCAGTATTATAAGGAATATCCGAATGAACTATCATAAGATTACAAACAGAGACAGAGAGAAATTGAATAGGAAGCTAAAACTAGTAGCGATTGTGATATATTCGTAGACATTAAGAAAATTACATAAGATCCAGGCCTTTATACTCTTAAACTAGCAACCATTCTTAGTTAGGATATAATCACGAAGGTTAAGGATGTTTAGAGCTTTGTGCAATGGATGTAGTTAATGAATCAGCTTTATGAGAGACATGCAGTTGCTTGTGTTTGGTTTATAAAGTACCTTACTGAGAATGTAAAAATAACTATTATTTATTCAATTGTAGAGAAAAATCCTTGAGGAATTACTTTTGGAGAATCAATAGTTTGAAGTAAGAGAGAGCTTCAGCAAATTATTAATGACTGCTTTGAGTGTGACTGCAAAAAATGAAGAATCTTATTTCTTTGATGTAAATTTAATACTCAATAAATCCTATAGTATGATGGTATACTGGACTTTGACTGTGATTTGCAACATATTTAATCAGGTAATCTCACTCAGAATTAATACTCCAAATCCTCTGTGATAAGATTTATGGATTTATACTTTAACTCAATGCTTGACACTGTGAGAGTTCATTGGAGGAGATTTGATGAGTATTTCTAAGTGCTGTCCTATTTCATTCAGACTGGCTACCCAGAGACTAAATATATGATTGAATAAAAAGCAATCGTGAAACTCCTTGAATTCGTGATGAATTGCTCTGCACCTTTTTACTCTAGTATTAAATTCAGAATGGGAGACAGAGTTTCAGATCCAAACTTCACTCAGCCAGTAGACATAATTTACCTATTGATTAAGAGCTGCTTCACCTAAGGAATATAGAACATCTCGATTTATTCACCTCTTTCAAGATTCCAAGAAGAAGAAAGAAGGATCATTCTACCTATGGATGAAATTAAATATCTGTTGTTCAATAGCTGCTTTACATTGGATCTCTTGCTGAAAGCTAATCCTAACAATGATAGCCTGAAGGAAATGGTAGAATACTTGTGTTGGGGAGACCTTGAGAATTCTAAGTTCTTTGTAGAAGAAATAGTAGAGTCTCTGAAGAACAAGAGGAGCGTGTTGCATGATACTAAGAATCATTTCAAGATACTGAAGGGAATACTTGAACTAAAGGATGAAATGCAGGAGCTTAGATTGAGAATGGCTCTTAACTTCGAAGGACTATCTATAAAGCCAAGCCTATTTAGCTACTTAAATAACATCACTCAAAACTATAATGTGTATGTCTTAAGGGTACTGCATTTATTCGGGGAGATTTCTACAACAGATTAGACTGTCTTAGGATATATGAGAAATAATTAGGAGGTAATAATTCAATATTTAATAGTTTTAGCTATACAAAGCCTGGGTTGTAGACTTCTTATCAAACGTTAAGAACAAAGCCAATGCCCAATATGAAGCTCAACAGAACTAAATTAACTTTAACCAACTCCTAGAATCTTGTGTTAATTCAGTAACCTTAATCATTAATAATACCTATAGTATTCTATAATCTTTAATGATGATGAATTGATTTAAATTACCATGAACTCTGCTGTACCTTCTGGCTCTGGAAATATCAATCAGCCCCAGGGAAGAGACTCAAGCCAAGCCTTCCCATAGAATTAGAAGCTCAAAGAGCATTCTTTTGAATTTGATGGTCAAAATGAGAACTTTGAATTCGAAGAGGATGAGAAGATTAATACTGGAGATGGAAACAAGGCTTTTAATTAAGATCAATTGAATCAAGCTTTTGACTCAAAGGATCATTTATTTGATGCTGAGTATGAAGATGATGGGATACCAGAAAAATTAATGCAAAATGTATCAATGACTGACTTTAAGGATTAAGAAAATCAACGGTAGAATAGAAATAACTATGATGATGACTTCAATAAGTTTCTATACGAAGACCCAGCTCACCCATGATCGAAAGTATTGAATTATTTCAGCATTATTTCAAAACTTAAAAACTTTGACATGAATTATTATTTCTTGATTTCATAAATACTATCTAATTGATATAGATGGGGTTTTGGGGT
>LASR02012527.1:0-10576 GCA_001272965.2 Paraurostyla sp. PUJRC_G6
AAAACCCCAAAACCCCATTTTTCTGAATTAAGTTAAAAGTTATGAAATTAATTTATATTCAATTAGGATTAGCATTATTATTGCTAACCTTGTTCTTATAGCTTTCCCAATTCTTCTCATTCTCCAAAAACTTATTGACCTCATTAAGATTCTTAAATGGTCTATCGTAGTCTTTGAACTTTAGATTAAGTATCTTATTGTCAATTACTGCCTTAAGTGGCTCACTTAGATACTTCTTGCTTTTCCTTGATATCACTATCACTTTCACACTTGCTGAGTCTGCTATCTATAATATAAATTGTACTATCAATATTATTACCACAGTAAGTTAGGATTTCATAAGTTAGTCATACATGAATCTAATTTCCTGGTCTCTCGATAGAAATTGAGTAACTGATCCTCCTTCGTTAAGGAGCTGATCTCCTCCTAACATGTCATCATTTATTGTGTCTATGCTTCTCTAAGCATTCTAACCAAATTTACCACGCTTAACCTAGCTTTCATTAGCGTTTTGCTCTCTTTTTTGGTTATATGAGGATTAGTTATTCAGTTTTCTATAGAAGTCTTTCTTTTCTTCTTGATCTTTAAGCATTGGCTATATTTCAAGTCTGTTTGAGTTACTCCTCATCGGGTCATACTTAGACAGCTCAGCGTTACCATAAACTTATTAGCCTTTATAGAAAGAATCAATATCGTCTTGATTATTATTTTATCCACTGTTTTTAGATTTTCCGAATGCACTTGCCATTGAAAAACCTTATCCCTTGAAGTTATCTTGATGAAATATTCCGTATTTAGCTGATGAGCCAGTCTTATCACCCGTCCCTGGTGATTGAAATAGCAACTCTTATTAGTTTTTAATCATTTACTAAAGATCTGGTGCTAGCTGTTGCCTGAACTCATCATATTCACGATCAATAAACTTACGGACGTAATCTTTTTCAAGCAAAGTCCTAGCACAGAAGCACTTACCTTGGACTAGCTTATCATAAAAGATGTGATGTCTAAAAGCTAGTAACTAATTATTTTCCATATCCTTCTGAATATTTTGCTTTACGAAGGCTCCCATCATGTTACTGCTGTTGTTCTGGCCTTGATTAGATTTATTATCTGCTTAAACAGATGAAGTTTAAATAAGCTGAGGCTACAATGAAGAATCCTTTATTGTCTGATAATCTAAGCGATCATTCTAGAAAGAGAATTTCTCATTGAGTTTAGATTGATTGAAAAAACCTTGGTCTTCTTGTATCGTTTCTAATTTGTCTTATTTAGCTTTCTTAACTCCTGTAAATTGTTCACTTGGATGATAATTCTAGAATCCAAAATGCATATTGCCTTTGCTGAGTGAGGCTGGACCGCTAAGTTCTTCTCTTGTTTTGTAAACAATAGTTTCATAGGCTATTTTGCATTCTCCACTTACTATTATATAACAAAACTCTGGCTCTTATTACTATCTTACAATAACATCACCATATGAATATTCTTTGATTTCAATGTTACTGCAAAGAATAACTAAAGCATATGGAGAAATACTCTCAAAGAATTCAGAGTTTTTCAAAGTAATAATTTTCTCATAAAGTGAATCCTTCATTTCTTAGAACAGTACATTTGAGAATTCTCTCTTGTTAAAAACTATCACATCGCATTCTTAATCACTTTTAACATAAGTCTGTCTATAATCCTCCTTGACTTTTAGGCTATTTACTAAGTTCACATCTCCTAGAGACTCTCCTGGAAATAATGTACTCAGAGATACTGTTACATTTTACTCATGATCTTTTACCATCAGTGAAGCAGTACCATTTACAATTACTATGATTTATTCTTCAATCTCTTCTTGTCTCATTATCAATCTATTAGGTGGCACTATCTAGTATCTGCATATCCTATACAGTTTATTTCTCACCCTCTAGTCAAATATTCTGAAAAACTTCAATCTCTTTACTATCTTGTCAATTAAGTCATAATCAACATCTTCATACTCCTATGTTTATCTATTATTTTTCTTTTATCTCTCAAATAGTTCTTTCTTGCTAATTTATTCTCTGAATATCTGCAGCATTGCGAATGTCAGTTCTTTTTTAAGTATCGTTTCTTCCTCCTTTCTAATAGTTAGAGCGCATTTCTTCAGATAAGTTTAAAGAATATCAATAGTATTTAGCTTTTAAAGCATTGCTTAGTAGAATTCACTATCTTCATCTTGATTCTCACTCATTTTCTCTACTATCTTTGATTCTAAAAGCTTTTGGAAGTTTTCAATTTCACCATGCTTAATGTCATCATAGTCTTTATCTTCTAGATCGTCATCCTCTAATTGAGCTCCAGAAACATCATTTTTTCTTGAATGGCGCGGAGCATTCGTTTATTGAGAGTTTCTTTTATTAGAAGCGTACTTTTTGAGATGACTTAAATCTGAACTCCTGTTAGTTACAAATAGAGACATTGAATTGATGTATTAATTAATGTTTTCCATATTTTAGATTTCCTTGAATAAGCTTGGCCCCTTCTGTGTATCTGCAACTATAGCTTATTAAAGTCCATATGTCTCAAATAGATAGTCCAGAAATTCCTATGTCTTAGCATCAAACACATAAAGCTCGGCATCTCTTTTCTTTTTTATCTCCTCTCTTTCTGATTCAGGCATTAGTATATGCCCATTTATCCCCTTCTACAATGCCTTTCTCTCTTCCAATGTATCTTTAGATATGGCTAAAATCCTCATTATCTTCTCATCATCAGTTTCTCTTACTTTTTAGGCTGCTGTATAAACTTAAAGTCTCTTCTCTATGTCTTTAAAGTTATCCTCAACTTCTGTCCTATAAGATTATTTCCTAGTTCTTGTTGAAGATCGTTTAAGACTTTAGTTTTGAGCTGATGCAGCATTACTGACTGAAAGTTTATTTGAGTCATAAGCATTTTATTCCAAATTTCTTGTTTATTATTGACTTGTCTATATAGAGTTGGGATCTTTTATCATTGGCTTTGGCAAAGTTGATCTTCTCTAGTTAGTCATGAATTTGCTATCCATGAGAACATTAATAGCCCGCTAATATTTTTGATATTTTAATATTTGCATGTTTAATTATAGTGTTTCTTTTTTAACGCTTGATGGCCTTGATTGATCTTAAAAACTACTACCTTTACGGCTAGGCGGGGAAGAGGCCTTTTGCTACTTAAGCTTCAGAATGAAATCATATAGCTTATCCTCTCCTCCTATTTCTTTTTTAAGTTAGTCTATCTCACTGATTAGCATTTCGTATTCTTATTGAACTGGATCAAAGACAGGGCCAAGATCTTCAGTCTTTTAGTTAATCTGCTTCAGTCTAGCCACGAAGTAATCTCTAGACTCATGCATCTCCTGCTCTAATCTATCAAAAGCCTCCTGAAATTCATGACTTATATCTTTTTCCAGTTTAAGAATTTGTTTTTTTGCAGATTATACTCGAGATTATTACTTTTAGAATTTGCTTGCTACAATACTTTATTATTTAGGTTTTACTATGTTATTTATCTCAATTTGTCCTTCTTAATAGATTCTTTTTTTCTCCTCCCTAGACTTCCTTTATTCCACATTTAATCTATCAACTAATTCTTCTTTTTCCATAATATCAGCGTAGATGCTTTTTCTCATAGCAGAGCCATTAGAAGAATCATTGTTATCATTACTTTTTAGTTTATCTTGGATAGATTTATATTTTTATTCCAAAGCTTATTGTTTATTTTTTAGTATGTTCTATGATTTCTTTACTAGATATTGAGCAAGTCCTGACTTTATCTAAAGATTCATTTCTGTATCAGCAGAGGCTTTTCTTTTACCTAGAATGAGTGCCTATCTTTGTGTGTCTTAGATAATACTTGTCGAAGCCATCCTTTACTTTTAAATTGACCATTATCTGCGATACTTAAACATAGTTGTATTATCTTCAACTACAGTTTAGGTATCCTCAACAGACAGCTCGAACATGTTTACATCACCTTATACTTTAGCTGATTAGGCCAATGATTGTGATTTTCTGTGAACGCCTTAAGGAGGAATCAATGCAGATTTTCTCATATATTGCTCGTATCTATCATAATCCTTTGATTTGAACTTTTCTTTAGCAAACATTACCAATTTTCTTAAATTTTTCTCGTCAAAGTCTAAAAAATTTTCTGATTTTTAGATTTGATCTTATAAATCAAGAATCTCCTCATATTTTTCAAGTTTTAGTAAGCAAATGACTATATTTATCAGTACTGCGTTAGTATATGTTAGTTAGGTCTTAATTGCTTCATATATCTAATGAGCATCCTTATATTCTTTAAGCATTATTAAACTTAATCCTAAATTAAATAGTAAAGTCACATCTCCAGGAAATTCTTTAAGCACACTTTTTAAAAACTATTTTGCTTATGAATGTTTTTAAGTTTGAATCAACATTACAGCCTTTTATATATAGCCATGCTTCTTATTGCTATTAGGCTTTATACTTCTAACTTTACCTTTTTATATCTACTAATTAGTTTTCTCTACTATAACAGTATCTGCAGTGAATATCTTTGGACAAATCTTGTTTTTCTTCATAAACTCTTCTACAGTCATTTTGCTTATATCTTATTGGTCCTTACTGGGACTATAATGTGGTTCAAACTCCTAATTAAATATTCTTTTGGCTCAATTCTACTTCTCAATAAATGCATCTCTTTCAGATACAAAGTCTGTAATTAATTTTTCTTCTTACAATTTTCTTGCTCTCATATTGTCTACTTTGTCTTCATCCATATAGTAATAAGTTGCTTTATTGAAAGTTCTTGTTTTTAAATGCTCCTCATTTACTGAGGCTACTAAACCATTTGAGCTTTAATGTTTATTCAAAAAATGTTTGTTTATTTTTTTAGTTTCTTTCTTTACTCTAAACTGTCTCTATTAAGCATTAGGCTACTCAAGTTCTTCTTCAATTTGAAGCTTAGAGTTTTGTAAGTTGTCATTAAGTTTAGTAGAGAGTTAGTTATTTTAATTGAGTAGAACCTTGATTTTAGCTGCTACATCTATCGGCTTCTCATCATTAAGGTTAAAGATGATAGTCTTATCATTTGGATTGCTTACATTAGTTGTTGGATAATCTTGCTGAGTTGGGATATTAGTTGTAGGATAATTAGACTCTTATGTATATTGATAAGAATCAATATAAATACCTTGTCTTTAATCTTTTGCTCTATGTGTTGTAGGAGATTATGAGTGATTTTTATGTTGAATTGAGCCATTAGATGAGATTCTAGCATGCTTAGCTCTAGTCTATGGCGATAAACTTGATTGATCAGTCTCCATCGTTTTAAATCTAATCTCATTCTACTTAGACTGAGGTCTTTTACTAATGTGATTCTAATCATTCATTATAAAAGGAACTGAATTTGTGGAACCGAGAGTATTAACATATGTTTCTCTTAGCTATTATTAACTGTCCTTAAGGAGTAAAGTTGATAAGGTTCCTCCTGGTTGTCCATCAGTCTTTGAACCTTGATTATTAATCTGTTGAGCTCTAGACTAAATTTCTACTCCTTCAGGAATCAGCATATTTAAAGTCATATGAAATCTGCTCTAGAGTTCATTAAATTTCTTTCTCTTTTAAATATTATTCAGCATTGCTGAGTAATTATTGTTTGTCAAAGCTTTCTATACTACCATTAAATTATTTATTTCTCTCCCATGATTCTGCACTATATCATAAGACCCTTTTTCAATGAATTCTTGCTTCTGAGGATCGTTGTCAAACAATATGGTCTTAGCTATTGACTGCACATGCAAAGGATTAGTATCCAATTAAAATGTTACCATCTTCTAATTAGATGGAGTCTTATTATTCTAGATATAAGGGTATAATGATCGGTGATCAAGCCTCTATTTCTTTGTTGTACCTCCACCATCAGCAGTTGAAATCTTTCTTTTATTTATGAAGTTTGCTTACTTTCTTTAAGTAGGGCTTACATTACTTAGTTTCTTGTAGTCTAAATTTTCATAGAGATCATGCTAGTTTATAGTGTTAAAGCGCATTTTTTCTATTGCCTATTAAAGCAATATCTCATCTTTCTCTAAATACTTCTTGGTGCTTAATGAGCTATGGCCTCCCAACCCTCCTACTTTAAAGATGTTTCTTTTATTTGAGAGCTCTGGATTTTTTAAGGTCACTATAACATTAATTAGAAGAGAAAATTACATTAATATTTTAGATTTTATGTAGGGGTGAAGTTAGACATTAAATTGAGCTGCTAAGTTGTATGTTAGATGCTTAAGCCTACATTATCATCGAAGTCTTGTCTAGCTTAACTATGAGGACTCTTTATTCTAAATTGTTAAGGAGTTTGCTATGCTTAATTATTATGTGATGAATGATTTTTAGTTATCTACCTAAATTGTTTATTCTCAATCTATATAGTTATACTACGCTTATTTTTCTCCTTTTCAATTTTATTATGAATTTAGGCCTACTAGTTATCTAGCCGATTTTTAAAAAACTATTAAGGTCCAACCGGTGGCTTATTCAATCCCCCAGCTAAAACTTTATCTTCCATTACTTATGTTATTATGAAATTAAGAAATAATTACTAAATTAAATGAGCTTAAAAATTAAGTTATAATGATATCCATTTGAATATAAGAACTAATATCTATTTAGATAACTTATTTCATCTATTCGACTAGCTATCTAGGTTGCTACTCATTTAGTATGAACCTTCGCTACAGCTATTATTGTTACTTTGAGCGCAGATATTACTTAGTTATTTGCCACTACCATGAGCACTAGAGTTTATAATTTAGCCCCCAGATCCATGAACAGCTGCTGATTCCTTTGATATCTCTAGTCTGTATCTAATCTTGAATTTATCCAACCATCCTTTACTGGCAATAAAGTCTCCACAGGATCTGAGCTAAATGGCTTTATCTTTAATCATTTTAGCAGTAACTGGGTTTCCCTAATCCTTCATAGATTAATACCATTAATAAAGTCTTTTCTCCATCTCTGGATCTTTAGTCTTACGACCACCGCCTTTTTTTCTTTACCAGCCAACTTTCATCCAGCGTTTTAGTGACTTTAAAGGTACTCCATAATGATGAGCACTTTATTTTGCACCTTTATCTTTAGCCTATAAATAAGATAAGAGATTATTAAATTTACCATTTAAACAGCTTTGAATTTGATATCAGGGTTAAGCATTTTATATTTGCTTCTTTTACGAGCTGCTGCGCTTGAAGTGCTAAAACTTTTAGGATCCTTAGTTCTCATATCTAATGTACGATTTTTTTACTATTAAAAATTGGTATTCGCTTACGAAGAATAATATTGCTATTACTAATTTTAATGTGATGCATTATTTGACAGTCTATATTAAATTATATTATAAAAACTTACTATTGAGAAATTTGCTAATGTGATAGTAGTCCTGGATGAACTCTTTGGTTACCAAATATATTGGTATTTATTGGAGGTCTGTAGTTAAGCTAACCTAGGTATTCAGAATCCTTTTTTAATTACTGCTACATAAATTGAATTCCCATAGTATCTATCTGACCTTTATTAATTTATGGATAATTATTCTTATTCTATGAGTGCTTAATAGCTGATTACTACTAATGATGTGAGGCAGCGTATTTATAATCTTAATCTGAAATAGCATATTTATTAAACTTTTGATTAGATATTGGTGCTCCAAATTCCTTAATAATTGGAGCTGGATTGAATTAATTATTAAAGGATTATGATAGTGTTGACGAATTTTATATCTATGATTCATTTTAATTTGAGGATGAAAGAGCCTGGCATTTAATTGTTTCATTTTAGTTATATTTTTTCTGTTGAGAAGAATTACTTTTAGTCTTAGAATCTTGATTGGGATTATCCTTAGTAGGTATTAATTCAGACTTTATAACAGGTTAATAGTTAATTTTTTAAATTTATTCCTGATTGGCTTTAGACTTTGGAGTAGGCACTTCATATGGCTCCATTTTTTCAAAACCCATGAATTTCTTTTAAATTGAATTTACTTTGATGACATTCTCATTGATGCTCTGCTCAGCGTCTATTATAATTTGTGTGTGAACTTTGCCAAGCTTGGATTTTTCAATTAGTCCACTATTCATTAGCTTCTGCATCTGGTCAGGATTAACATTAGATAGCTTCTCAAGCTCCAGAAGCTCTTTGTTTAGTCTAGTTATTTTATCTTTTAGATTGATTATTCTATCGTCAAGGTAATCATTAAATTGCCCTAGCTATTAGTAATTATTATTAAAATTGTTTTATTCAATGTCTATCAATTATTAATCAGGCATGTTAAAAGGTATTTATTGAAGCTGAGGCTGCTGCTAATATTGATTATTGTATTTAGACTCAAATACATCTTACTAAGAATTTATCAACCCATTATTACTAGCATGCCTCTCCATCAGCATCAGGTTAGAGTCATAGTAATTTTATTGCTGATAAGGATAGGGTTGTTACTGATTTTCATATTAAAAGAGGCTCAAGTTAGAGTTTACATTTTGATGCTAATAGTTGTTTTGCTATAAGAATTGATCTACTTAGTCACCTCCTCTTTGATGTAAAGGATGAAATTATAGCTGCTATTGATATTAATGTTATTAGAGCGGATATTGCTAGTATTAAGGCGTTTAGAAATGGTGTGAGTTTATAGGTCGAGAATGTTCAAGAGACTGCGGATAAAAATTATCATTTGGAAAATCATCATATTGGTATCCTCCTGAAAAAGTTTCGATTAATTAGGAAGTGTGCATGCTGCTTATAATTAGGTGGTTTTAAAAATTATACTGTTTCTAAAAATTAGTAATAATTAAAAGCTTTATAATAAATTAGTTAAAGTAGCTAAGATAAAGTTAAATATTCAATTCACTGGATTCTAAAGGGCAGCTATTGTTATCAACTACTGTTAAAAGCTATATTCATAGTTAGGGCACATTTTCTACTACACACTGGCAAATAATTTCCATTCAATAAAAACTTTCTATTTCTGCATATTGGATTGATACACTTCATAGGATCATTTGGTGCGAGCATAATATCAAGTTTAGAGTCTTATATCTAAGAGTCATAGTTTTATTAGTAATACTGCTATTGAATTGTTTATTAAGGCATAGGCCTATGAAAAGTAAATGGAACCTAGTTTTAAGCATACTGTGAAAAAGCTTATGTAGAGGGTGTATCATTAATGTTATTATTATAATTATTGGTGCTAAATTGATCTGTCTATTAATTTTATACAAATTTCTCGAAAGCACTCTCTCCAAATGCTCCCATTGTATGCTAAAGTTAATTTTACTGTTGCTTTCTTGCTGATTGATCATAGTTTAGCCTCCTAATCATTGAATCATTCTGCTAGTTAATATTAATTTGTTAAGGCATTATAGAGGCAGTGTTTTATCTCATAATTTGAGGTGTTCTAAAGTTATCAGAATCAAATCCAGACTCTTCTGATGAAAAAACAGACTGCTTCTTCATTTAGTTTATCACAGTCCTACTTTGATAAGGTGATCTAGACCTTCCACTTTCTCCTTTTAATGGTGAATAGCCGTCACTAACAAAATTATTCAGCTTAATAGGAGACTTGCTTCGAGATCGACCTTGTTATCTGCTTGCCTGTCTATAGAGATCATCCTAATTACGAACAAATGCGCCCTTATTCTGATCAAGCTAGTCACATTGCTTAGAACAGTAATTTGTAGTAATCCAGCCATCCATTAGCATTAGACGTGGATTTCTGCATCCTTATCTTGAGCATAGCTATACTCTAGGAGATTTATTTAATGGTGATGCTTAGACATGATTGAAATCTGGAATATTACTTTGGTATGGGGATCTTTGATTCTTATTTATTTGTAATGGGGAGTTTTATACTGCTTCTATCTTCATATTTTCGAAAATTTGAGAAACTTGATTTATATCATATTAGCTGTGATTGTTAAGCATACTTTATCCCATTCTTGCTGTAGTTCCTCCGCCAAATTTTGTCATTAAGTTTACTGGTTTCTAAGGAGATCTGTAACTCATATAGCCACCACCGTTATTGTTGTTGATTATAGGAGCAGGCTAGTAACCAGAAGGATAGACCATTTGCGGAGCAATTTACATCTGCTGCATTGGTAAACTCTACTATAGTTTCTCCAAAACTTTAATTATATCAATATTAGTCTCGAAATGGGCAGCGGGGACATGTTGGTACTTAATGCAGCAAAATGGACACTCAATTTGAATAGTTGGTAGAGTCTGCGTTTCTTAAAGAGTTAAACAGAATAAGCAACAGGTATGTCCACACGGCAATAACTTAGGCAAATTTATTTCCAGATTAAATGATTTTTAGCAGATCCCACACTAGGATGTGGGTTATGAGTAAAAAGAATTATTTTGCTAAAAGCCACCAACCTGATGAGGATATTTAAGAGTTGGGGCTCTGTTGAAACCATAAGCTTAAGGATTTTAAAAACTTTAGTTGGCGTTAGGCCCTATCATCATTTTATCTTTATTATTTAATTTATAAATTCTATAATATTCTTCATTTAAATTTCAATTCTTGGGGTTTTGGGGTTTTG
>LASR02012532.1:0-10297 GCA_001272965.2 Paraurostyla sp. PUJRC_G6
ACCCCAAAACCCCAAAGTCAAAATCATTATTATTATTGAAATTAATAAATAAAAATTATAATAATCATCTTTCAAATATACTTTATATTTATTTTTCATCGAAAATAATTCCCTTTTCTATTTCTCTTTCAGCACTATTTTAAACTACATCCACACTTTAATTTTAATTATATCTTTTGATAGCATTTCTCTTATATTTATTTTAATCATCCTAATTATTATTATCTCCACTTTCATCTTTATTAGTAATCCAATTTTCTCTACTATTATTAACTCTAACAGTCCGTTCATTCAAACTGAATTATTTTTATCTTCTATAGAATGCCTATCTTTAATGACTGCTTCTATAATTAGATGAGTCATTTTTCAAATGGATGGTTTAAGTTAATAAGAGGTTATCTTTGTTTGCTTTCAATGCAATTCTTTTATTTAGTTGATGCTCTATGTATCTTTTATTCACAAAAAATGGTATCATCTACTCAGCTGCATTTCTTTAGGTGTTCATCTGTCTTAAAGTTGGTGGCGCAATTTCAGGCATTTAATTAATAATAGTGCCAGCTCCAGAACTTTAGCCAAAATTATTTAAAGAAAGATTCATTATTTTTCTTCTTTAACTTTCAAGAGAATTAAGCAATGAAGATGGCTGATGCAGAGGTCCACTAAATAAATTCAAGGGATCTGTTTATTATTAAAAAACATGAATGCCACCTGCTCCTCTCATTTGCCCTCTTGTAGTTGGCAAAGAAAAGACATTACCATTTTTATGATGATACTGAGAATATCCTGTATCTATCGATGAATAAGTATTATTAGTAGGTCTGAGCTCTTCTATCTCGTTATACCTGATTAAACTCCTTTATTAATTCCAATCTATAGATGTCTTAGTGAGTGAAGTCTGCAAATTATCATTGTTTTACTAAGTAGTGAATACTCTCGTAGTTGTAGAATTAAAATTTTAACTGGAATTAGGATTAATATTATCTGTCTTATTTTATTCAATGTAATCACCCAGATACTGCTTCACATCATCACTTAAAACATCCATTTGCTACTGATTCA
This sequence comes from Paraurostyla sp. PUJRC_G6, assembly GCA_001272965.2. Classification (NCBI taxonomy): domain Eukaryota; phylum Ciliophora; class Spirotrichea; order Stichotrichida; family Amphisiellidae; genus Paraurostyla; species Paraurostyla sp. PUJRC_G6. The sequence continues at coordinate 1,060 of LASR02012532.1, forward strand.
TAATCAAACTCTTATGAGGATTTTCTATAATTGGAGAGGATCTTCCCCTTAATTAGGAATCTCTCAGCTATTTCAATTACAGTTATTTCAACTACTATGGATCATCATTAATATGCTCATTAAATACTGATTATATCAACCTCATCTAAGTTTCATTATCAAAAGCATTTTTTAATTTAATCTTTTAATGAAATTCCTTACAAAGTACAGGATATTTCAATATATGCTACATCATCTCATTATCTTATTTATATCTTTATGCTTAATCAGCAATAATCTTCTATTTTTAAATCACACTATGAAGAATATCAATTTCAATTTCAGTTATCTATTTATATTATTATTCTTTTATCACAAAATCTCTAACTTATTATTTCATTTTCTATAACTATTACTAATGTTCTAAATCTTTTTATTTGATGAATTTATCAAATTTATCTCTTTCAAATTCTAATAATTTCAGTGCATCATTCAATTTAATTTTAGTCTCAGCTTCTTGATTCTAAGCAGATTCTAATAATGTTTTCATAACTTCAACTTCGTTTCTTACTAGCTTAACTTATATTTTATACTTCATAGTCTCCTTCTCTTAACGTTTGAATACTATAGTTTTAAGTATCCCTTTCTAATCTTCATCAGCAAGCCTTAACCCCTGTCCATAAAAGTCAAAAGTCTCATTCATATATTCTTTGGGTGGAATTCTAGCATATCTTTCATTCATTAGTTCCTAGAGGATTGTCTTTGCTTCCTCCTTTTTAGCAGTGTATTTCTTTTTCCTTCTACTCTGCTCATTAATATACAGAAACTAGTTGATTAAGAGCCTTTCTTAGCTAGCCATTTGTATGGTTAAAGAGTGGAACTTTTTCTCATAGTAGGCAATCAAGCTATGAATCTAATGATATTCTTTAATTAGATGGGTGCCTTCTACTTGAAAAAGCTCTCTGACTTGCTAACCTTTCTTCTTGAACATCTCTTCAGCTGCGGAGAGTGCAAAGTTTTCTATATTTCTAAGTTATTGGGTGTGAGCTCGCTGCATTTTAGTGAGCTAGTTTCTGAAGATATCTTTTTGCTGTTTAAGAGCAGTTACTTTTTCATGATAGATTTACCTAAGATGTAACAGATATTCTGATTTTGTAAGCTTTATATTATTTTCTGAGCTCTTAATGATAACGTCTATATTTTCCAATTCATCAAACATCTTAACTTTAAGTTATTCATCCCTAGCTTTCTGATTATTCGTCTGATCTTACATCAAATCAGTCTTTATTATCATACTATTTTCGAAATCCATTCCATTAATATTAAATGCATCATCATAGCTTTCATTATATTCATTCCTTCTATTACCCTTATTCAATTAAGACCCCTCACTGCTAAACATATCTTCACTACCTAGGCCGCTGCTCCTATATTCTTCTAAGTAGTCAATTATTTGATCGTTTGTTAGCTTATTCTATCTTATAGCATAATACTTATCTAAGTCTCCTTCATTCAGAGCCTTATGCTATCCCAAACTCCTCCAAGCTATCTAGTCAACAGAAGGATTTTCATATGCTTGACTCCCAATAACCATGTCTCTATTAAGATTTTGGAAGTTAGACTAAAGATTCTTTTAAATTATCCTACTCTAGCCGTTCTATTTCATGTCAAAATCCTGACACTCATCAAATATCTTCTTAGCCATCTTCAATTAATCCATACTATAATCATTTGGCTCACCTAATGCTTCTCTCTATATTATATCTTCAGATAGCTATAGAATTGAACCTTACTAAACAGAGATATCAATAATAGCTCTCAGCACACTTTTCAATTCAATCTGATCTTCTTCAGTCACTTTGAGAGGATTATAGATGCTATTAAAGAATGATTTTAATTTTTTGTTAGGCATGATCTTGTCTGCCTCTTTGGCAAATTCAGCTAGCATCTTTCAATATCTCTGCTCAAGATCTTAATTCTCATATTGGGAAAGTTATACGGTTTCATCTTGGCTAGATTGTTAAATGGATTCTGATAAAAGTTTTTAATCTTTCATTATTGTACACAACTGAGTAAATTAAATTTTATTTATAATAAAAGCATTAACTTATCAAAATGATTCCATAAATTAACAATCAAACTCCCAATTTACTCAAGTTTAAATTAAAGCATGCCAAATTGTACATTCACCATTAGTTTTAAATTATTTCAGAGACAAGAAAGCTGAGAAGATACTATTTGAAAATACCACCATTATTGATAAAATAAATTCTGAAGCAATGGCCACTATGAGAGAAAATAACAATATGAAATAATATAGTAAATAGGACAAAAATACTTTGGGTTTGAGGAATCTTGCTCAGAGTGTAGAGCAAGTATCCAAGACATAGGTTAACTCTCCACGATTCATGGTTGATAATACCTAAGTTGCTCTCACTAAGAAGAGAAATATCCAGTCAATATAATCAACTAAATGTATAATTAATACTTATCAACTGTATTATTTAGAATCAGAGATATCAAATAAAAATACAAACCATCACCCTACAACACAACGTGAAAGTGAAAATTACTCTTTCTCAGACTTTGATGATCGCTCTTATATCGGCTATTCTAACTCTTTTGCCAATGTGCACCCCAGAAACGTAGACCCCAGTCTAAAGGTTTTATAAAACGCAAGCAGAATGGCTCTTAATAATTAAATTCTAAAACAATATATCCAACAAGTGAAGCACCAGCAATAATAATCTGCCTAGAAAACCCCCAACTCTGTGGCCGAGCAGGATGATATCAACCTTGAGCCCTAGTATGATAAGATCAGAGAGGCACTCACTGATGCTACAAAGAATAACAAGAGGTCTCAAAGATACGGGAGTCAGGAGTCAATAACACTACCGTATATTAAGTCGTCGCAAGGACTTCAGATTGTTAATTTAAAGAACTAAGTGATACAGTTCTTAGATGATAAGGAACAACAAATAGAGAAGAATCCAAAAGATAATAAGCTAATACTGAGGATGAAAGAGAGAAAAGAATAAGAGGCAAACAAATAGATGGAAGAGGAACAGCTAAATAATCAGGTCAGAAAACTAAGGAGCCTTAATGAATCTAAGTCATGTATTAATCTTAACAGAGAGAAGGGGATTAATGCTATTGAAAAGTAGTCTGGTAATGATAATTTGGGGTTGATTTAAAAACACTTGGAGGTAAAGAGAGAAGTAGTATAGATGATATTTAATCCTTTGAATGTTAATAAATTAACTGGTATCCATTAAAAGGAAGAATAAAGATCAGATAGTGCTCATAAATCACCTTAACTTTAAACCTTTTTAAAGCGTAACACTTAGCAGCGACTCTACAAGGGAGCCAGTCTCTGTGGTCTACTTACTAAACCCTATAAAGCCTATACTCAGACAGAACAAAGTCCAGAATAACTGTAGCATCAGCCTTTAAAAAGAAAGAATGATTTTCTGTCGGTTGAGGGTAAAAATGATGATAAGTCAGTGATTCAAGTTCAAAGATTAACTGAAGAGCAGGTTCAATCAATCGATCTTAGTAAACTCCAAATAACTAAGTCTATTCAGCTATAGGACAAGCCAGTAAGACATAAACTCATCTTGAAAACTGCCAGACCATCAAGAGTATCTAACAGATCAGTCATCAACAGCCAAGATAAGAGTTTCGCACATCTTGATTAATCACAGATTCAGACGATCGGATAGAAAATAGATCATTTCTTTGAGCTAAAAAAGAAAGTTTTACCAAGACTGATACCTCCTAAATAAATAGATGAATGCTAGAAGTTAAATAACAGTGTTTCTAAATAATCTGAAGTCAAAGATAAAGAACCTTATAAATAATAATAGGCTCCTTAATCCACATTCAAGGAGAAACTAATATCTTAAGTAAAATAATAATAGTAATAGAAATAGAAATCACTCTCTTCGCCTAGCAAATTAAAAGACATGTAAATTATCGAAAGAAACAAAGATCTAGACTCTATTGCCGCTACCTATTTCAATAAGGGCAGTGATAATCATCATACTTCAATCCTAAACATTCTTAAGAATGCTAAAAAGCAAAAGCAAATGAGTGTCAAGCACAATACCAAGGCTAAAAACTCACCCAATGAGAAGCAACATAAGAAGACTGATAATTCTTAATAGCAGCAAGCTTACATGTAAATATATAGTGATGTTATGGAATTAGATGAGAAATAGTTTGGTAAATATCCAAGTATCTTCAAGAAAAATAAATGATTAATATACTTAATTTCTTAATATCTATTATATTCTGATGCTCATCTAGATCTCTCAGATAATCCTCAGTCATTCTCAACAGACTCTCCTCCTCTTATCTTCTCTTGACTAGAGGGTCCTTATCATTATCCTCGTTCTCCTAAGACTGTCTCCTTCTTTCAATGAGACTCTTAATCCTTTTCTTCTTATTGATTTCTTGATTAATATTTGATATTGTCTTATAGTAACCAATCTGATTCTGAGATTGATTCTGACTGTTTGCATTTTATTCAGTGATATCGATGAAAGTGAAGTTACTCGTGTTATTCTTTGATTCTGATTTGTTAAGACTATCTTCTAAGTCTTCAGGTTTCTTGTATATAGGTCTGAGATGTTTGACTTGTTTCCTCCAAGTCTTGATCTATGGTATGAACTAAGAACTATTGTTTAAGGTGCCTTTCTATGATTAAAGATCTTTCTTTATGTCTATCACTTTCCTAATCCTAGATGACGCATTTGAGATCTGACTGCTCTTGGCTATGGGACTCAAGAACTTCTCTTTAAAACTTTCTAATTGATCCACTAGTTGGTAGTTCTTATTTTTATTTCTAGAGTTTGAGAAGAATATCTTAAGCTTAGATCGTTCTGAAGTCTTTATCAGATTCAGATTATATGTTTGAAACTGAGGTAAATCAGACTTCTGTATAAAGTAGAAGTTGTTATTCCCTGGTGGTAGAAAACGAGAATCTTCAATCTCATTTGATATATTATAACTTAGATCGTCAAACCTCCTTTAACTAGCTGAATTTTACTCTTAGAGGTTGATAAATGCATTCCTTGAAGTCTATGATTGAAATTTTGGATTGATCTTAAGCTTTTACTCTCTTAAGTCTAAAGTAAGAGAATTTTTCTTCTTAAAGGATAACATTCCTCCGAATGTACTGTAATGACTTTAATTGTTGTTAGCGTTGTCTTGTTAGTCCTAAAAATCTTAGTGATTGATGGTATTTCTGAAAGATTTAGGAAGAGTCCCAATGTAACTTTTAATAGTCTCTCGGTTTAGCTTATCTAGCTGCTCATCTTTTAATAGTATTTTCTGTTTGTTCATGTTAACCTCATGCTCATGAAAGAACTAAATAGTCTGACTCATCAATTCACTTCGCATCTCTTGAGTTTACTCCTTTATCCTACTTATCGCTTCTCCCTAAAACCATAGTTTATCATCTTGCAGAAGAACATTAGGCTTTTTATTTCTATTTGATTTTAAACCAATCTAAACAATTTAAGGTGGATCCTCCTTCTAATGGATGTTTAAATTAGCTGGAAACGTCCTTTAGTTATTTTTATATTTAGATAAGTCAAAATGCTAAGGTTTATAAGACTCTAAGTATTCAATCTTATCCAAGTCATTCTTAAGGAGGCTATATGTTTCATGAAGGCCTTTGTATTATTTGTTTCTCTAGTTCCTTAAGGCCAACTAGTGATCAATGATTTGCTGGAGATCATCGGGAGGAGTTTCAGAAATCGGTTTAGGACACATTGTTTAGGCGAAATTCATTTTATATATAAATAGTAATAATAATTATAAAATGTATTAACATTAATAAATGAATGAATTAAGTTAAAGTTCAACAGATAGAGACTAGCAGAGTGATCAATTAAGAGTGACTGACTATATGACAATACAGGGCTCTAACTCAGTGTCAGTAGAGAGTTCGATTGATTAATTAGCCTAAGCATCTTTTAGATCACTCTAAAGGTCAAATATAGATATAGTTGTATAATAAGAGTCACCAGTTAGTAGTAAAAGTTCAAAAAGCATGAAAAGTGGAAAGAAGAAAAAAAAGAAGAAGCAATTCATTTTACCTCCTACCAATATAATAAATCCAACTTTGATAAAACCTTAAGACTAACCCTTGTTGACAATAAGAGAGAATTCAATGGAATTGTCATCATAATAAAGCCTTCTTAATTAAAACATCTTGGGGTACAGTAGTAGTCTATCCCTTCGCTCTAAATAAGTAACTCCAACCCCTCTATTAAATTAGCGCCACGGTACTTCTAGTTTGAGAGAATCTCTGGCGAAAGATACTAACTAAAGAAAATCTAGAGATATTGGAGTATTAAGCTCATTTGCTATGAGGGATGATGACTTGCAGCTTAGCCTTATTACTGATACGGTCGAAGAGGATACTGTAGAAGAAGAAGACGGCAAAGAAAAGCGTGAGATGCAAAAATAATTAGCAAAAGAGGAATGCATCGAAATTCTTGAAAAGTATCAACCACCAAAAGAACTCAAAGCTAATCCTAATTTCAAAATCTTCTGTTGTGTCAGACCAAGGAATCAGGAAGTTGATTTCGATGATGAGTAATTATATAATCTAATAAATATATTAGCCAAGGGAATTGTCTAAGGATAAATAGACATGAAAAGATTATATATTATCAAGGCTCAATATAAGTAAGAAGTACTGTTATAAAATATAGGCAGGGATACCAACAGCAATCACTCCATTTGTATTTGACTAAATATTTGATCCAAAGATTGAATATGAAAGTGAATACAACAATATATTCAAAAACTTGATCAAGCCTACTATGACTAGTAAGTATCCTTCAAAAATTGCATAGTATTAAATCATTCTTTAGAATATGTTTAAGGTATCAGCTAAACAATATGCTTATGTGGACCATCACTGAGTGGAAAAACTTCATTCCTATTTGGAGTTAATAATCCAACTGATTTATTACCTTATTCCTTGAATCATCATCTGATGTCTTAACTCTTTGATGAAATCTCTTAATAATCTGGAAAAAATATTGATTTTGCTTTGAAATTAGGAATTTATGAAATTACAGGTCAAATTCAACCTAATCCTCATGAACATATAAATAATGAATAAGGATCGACTCACAAAAGAATAAAGCTCTACGATATGCTTGACGTAGCTAACTCTTTAAATTTATAGGTTGAAAATAACCATTCTTATAATAATATTGGGATAGTTGAAAATCTAACAGAATAATATGTAACATCAGTTGATGAGGTTATTAAAGTTTATAAAAAAGCTTTGAACAAGAGAAGTCCCAGAGAAGATTGTAGCATTGTTGTTGCCTAATTCACTATGATTTAGATGCTTAACTATCAAGAAAAGAATGATGGTGCTCACACTCAAAAGAAAAGCTATTTGAGAATTATAGAAGGACTTCATCTAAACATAGAAGATATGATATCTTTAATAGTAAATTCACATAAGAATAGAATTTAAAAGATAAATAAGTAAAATATCTTAATTCAACTTCTTAATAATGCATTTGGAGGTTCACAAACAATGAATCTTATTTTGACACTGAGTCTTTCTAAAAAATTTTAAAACGAAAATTTAGAAAGTTTGAAATTATGTGCTATGGCATAAGAAACATTTCAAAATAAAGTTAAAATAGTAAAGCAAGTCAACTATCAAAGTTTAATAGAAGAAATGAAGGTTATTAAAAGTTGATTTTGATAACTTAAATAGCATCATAAGAACTGTTAAGTTTATAAAAATGCAAAGCCAGAAAAAGTTCTAATTAACCATCAAAATACATCTAATGTATCATATGTCTCCTATAATAAAGATTTAGAAGATTAATTAGATTAAGAGAAATAAGAAAAGAATTGATTAGTAAAAAAGCTCAATAAGTTATCATATGACTATAATGAATCTATTAAGTCTTAGCGTACTCTAAGAGAATAGTTAATTTCAGAGTAAAAGAAGAATGAAAAATTAGTTTATGAGAATTTTTAATTCAATGAGAGAATTCAAGAAGTTCTAGACTAAATGGACAAAGTAGAAACTGAAAATAAGTAGCTCTAAATTTAAATGGTCAAATAAGAAACTAAGCTTTCTGAAGTATTTAGTCTTCTTTATAAGGATAGCGGGGAAGATAAATTGCTATTAAAAGAGAAGCTTTTTTAGGATTTAAGGAGCCAGGATAGCTAGACCTCTAATATGAATTCAAATGAAATAGCTAAAATAAGATAGGAGAATGAGTTTTTATACAAGAAGCTGGGTGAAAAAGAAAATCTTATCAATAGGATTATTAGTCATCCGTTTATTGCTGACGAGGTTTTGGAATTAGTCAGGAAAGCAGATATGCAGGATTAATTGAAGAAAATGAAAGAGAAGGTTTCGTTTAACTTATCTAAACAATCAACTAATATAATGAAGTAAAACGATAAATAAGATGATGACTTTGATCTCTCAAAAAGTGTCATAATCGAAGAGGATTAAAATTGCTAGCTTGAACAAATAATAAAAGAATTGGAAGAATAAATCGATTATCTAAGACAAAGAGTTTCTATAGATTAAAATTAAGTAGATTAGAATTTAAAGGATCATACTTTAATAAAATAACTTGAATATAAAAATGTTACACTCTCTCAAAGATTGATATCTCTTTAAGCCTAATATTAGATTTTATAAAAGGAATTTGCATAATAATCAGCTTAATATCTTAAAAAGGTTTAATAATGGGAAGCATCAAAATAAGATTATGAACAATAAATAAAATCATTGACTTTGTCTCTTTAAAAATATGTAACTGATGGGAATCAACTAAAAGTTAATCATAAGACTCTAGATCTTGAATTTAAAACAATCCTTGCAAAATATAATGATCTTCTTGATTTTTACAAAGTTAATAAAGCTGAACTAGAGAGATTATAAAGGGTTCTAAAATTCACGAATGAAAATTTAGCAAATATAGAGCTTATGAGCGAAAGTGAAAGCTTAGAATAGTCAAGGAGCAATATAGGATTAGGATTTGGGACAAAAGGTAGATAATCTAGGCAGTCATCTATGTAGTTAAGAGTTAGTGAGAGTATAGGATATGGGACTAGAAGTAGTTTAGAATCTAATGAATACAAAGTAAAGGATAATTCTTAACCAAGAAGATTTATAAGAATAATTAATAAATGAAAGTACAATACTAATTAATAAATTTAATTTCATAATAAATTTATATTGATGGGGTTTTGG
>LASR02012534.1:0-13090 GCA_001272965.2 Paraurostyla sp. PUJRC_G6
CCAAAACCCCAAAACCCCAGCAGATATTCTTAAAAGGTATAAAGAGAATTAAATGAATGATTAATAATATTTTAGATGTAATCTTTAAAGAAACATAAGGTATTACTCCTGGGATCTGGGCTTATGACCCCAGGATTGGTTGACTATTTAGTCTCTTTCAAAGATACTTAAATCACAGTTGGAAGTAATATTCTGAAAGAAGCTGAAGGTATTGCAGCAAGACATCCAGAATATATTTAGCCTGCTTTTATTGATATTTTTAATGTATATAATCTAGTTATGATCATTTTATTTTTAGGCTAAAGATTTAGATCAACTTGTTGAGAAGCACGATTCTGTTATTTCTTTCGTACCACCAACCATGCATTTACCAATATTTTAATCATGCTTAAGATTGAGCAAAAATCTGACTACATCAAGTTATATCTCACCAGATATGGAGAAAATGGATGAAGAATGCAAGTAAAAGGGATTGATTTTCTTAAACGAGTGTGGTCTTGATCCAGGCATTGATATTATGAGTACCATGAAGGTTAAAGATGAAGCAGAAGAAAAAGGCTACAAGATAGTATCATATGAAAGTTACTGTGGTGGATTACCAGTTGCTGAATAAGCTGACAATCCACTAGGATATAAATTCAGTTGGAATCCAGGTGCTGGCATTAAGGCTTCAAAAAACAAAGCAATATTCAAGAAGAATGGAAAGGTATTTATCCTTAAATTTATATTTTAAAGGTTGTTGAAGAGCCTGAACCCTTGAAGATTGCAGAAGAGAGAAAGGATATTTCAGTTGCAATGAAGTTGGAGGTTTATCCTAATAGAGATAGTCTTGTGTAACTATATGAAGTTAAATTTTTAGATTCATGTAAAAGTTTGGCATGGAGAATTGTGAAACTTTTGTCAGAGGAACAATTAGATATGGAGGTTTTTCACATATAATATCAGCTTTCCATGATATTGGTTTAACTTCTGATGATCTAGTGCCAGATAATGTAAAAACACTCAGAGACCTAGCTGAAGCTAGATTCAAAGGTTCAAAATATGCAGATCTTAACAACTATTATCCAGAAGCTTAGGTTGCAATTAAGCAACTCTGCTCTGATCTTGAAGAATAAGGTGTTCAAAACTAAGATTATGCCTTAATTAGAAAATTCTGCAATGTTGGAATCAGCCATATTCCCTAATCAGTTAGAGAGGATTTCTTTAAACAATACATTAGAGCAATTAGATTCCTAGGGTTCCTTGATGATTAACTTTTGGTTGTAACTAAAGGCAAAGATAATAAGCCAAGATCATTTTTAGATACTTTTAGTGATGTATTGGCAGCTAAACTTTCAATGAATGATGAAGATAGAGATTTGGTTGTTATGAGGCACAACTTCGTACTTGAAGATAAAAACAAGAAAAGATGGAATCATTATTCAACACTTATTGGTTCTGGGAATTCAAAGAAGTAAGGTGGCTACACGATTATGGCTAAAACAGTTGGAGTGACTGCAGCCATAGGAGTAAGGCTTATCTTAGAAGGGAAAATCAAGAGAAGAGGAGTTTTATCTCCAATTTACAAGGAGCTTTATGATCCCATATTAAAAGAGCTAGAGAGACTAGGTGTAGTGCTGGTTGAAGAATCAGAGAGATTCAACACTCTAATGACTCCTAAGCTCTGATTGAAGATAGCTTTAAAAGTTGATATTAAATTCCTATAAAAATTTAAATCTTAATAGAATTTCTTAAAATTTTAAAAGTATTGGTCTATTTAATAGTAGTAATAGGATCCTATTATAATTTATATCTATAGTTTGAAGAGAATGGAAGGTGAAGAAAATCATCTTAATGATGGAGAAAATATGTCTCACTCACGAGAAAATCAAGATCAACTTGATGGAGGTGGGAGTGAGCTTAATGGAGCTGACAATTTATAAGACAGTAGAAGATCTCAGAGACCAAGTAACTTTGGCGGTTCCCAAATGAATGGTTCTCGAAGAGATGGTGAAGCTGATAACGGTGAAGAAGGCAGCTAAAATGAAATCGATTAAGACGATGAAAATGATGAAACCGGCCGTCTTGAGGATGATATGGATGGAGAGGAAAGAAAAGTTTCATCGGTTAAAGGAGATGGAGAATCTTTAAAAGGAAGCAGATTACCAAGTGGCAAGCCTCTTAGATAGGTTCATAAATAAAATAGTAAAGGACCAAAACATCAAGAAAAGTCAAAGGATCTCTCTAAAGATAACAGTAAGATTATATTTATCATAGATATAGGGTTACTTTGGATGATTAATTAGCTAGAAGAAAATCTAGAAAAATTCAAACCATCTGAGATGTGGAAGCCTGGCTATTATTAATGGCTGCTAGATTTTCTAGACATTGAAGACAATAGAAAGATATTCTTCTGGGTTGAAGGTGAAGATATCAATATTAGCAACTCAAATCCACCAAAGTACTATGGTAAGTCACAATAATTTTAACACTCAAAAAATCCCTCCTTTTTTTGAATTTAAAATGGAGGGTTGTATCTTTGAGTAAAATTAATTTGGGATGGGATCAGTTCACTTATATAAATGAGTGCACTTTTGTTTATCTCAAAACACATTTTCAATTATCGATAGAGCATTTTAATAATTATAATATAGATTTGAACATAGATCCTGCTGATTTCTAAGTTTGTTTCTTCATTAAAAGATAGTGGGAGACTCCCATTACTTTTTAAAATATCTAAGAAAGTGTAATGGTTGGCTAAGTCGATGGAGACCCTCTTGATGACTTACTAAATAATATGAATGCTGAATTCTTACCCAAGCTCCTAGGAGAAAAGAATTGGCCTGAAGGTGTTAAGAAAGAGTTCGTAGCCTAACTCCACAAGTTTATGGCTGCTCTTACTGAAGCCTCTCATGCTTCAAAAGGAAGAACTACTTTATATATTCCTAATGAAGACCTAAGTGATCCAGAAGCAGCTGCTAAAGATAAGGATCTTCTATAAAGATTGGAATCTACTGTTATCTATTGGACAAGATAGATCAAAGAAGTAACCTCTAATCAAGACTCTCAATAAAGTACTGAGAGCACTAGCCCCTTAGATGAGATTAAGCATTGGACTAGTCGTACTGCTAACTTGAATATCCTCAACATTTAACTTTAAAAACCAGAGCTCAAAAGAATCATTAATGTATTGGATATTGCTGGAAGCTCTTATCTTCCAGGCTTTAAAGACCTAGAGAAAAAGATTAAAGCTGGGCATGAAGAAGCCAATGATAACTTACAGTTCTTAAATACTCTAGCTGAACCTTGCAGAAAGATCGAAAATGCTGAGCCTAAGGATATCCCCAAGATTCTACCTGAGGTCCTTAACAGTGTGAGACTCATTTGGGAACTAAGCAAATATTACAATTCAGCTGAAAGAATGAAAGGTCTCTTGACTAAGATTAGCAACTAAATCATCAAGAGATGTAGAGCAAAGATAAACAAAGATGATATGCTTGAGGGTGATGTTGAGAAATGCATGTAAGACCTGGATGAGAGTATTGCTTGCTGTCGTGAATGGAAAAATATTTGCCTGAAGATGCAAGGCTTGATTAAGAAGTATTCCTCAAGAAAGAATTGGACTCTTGATAAAGATGAAACAATCTTTGCTGAGAATGAGGCTTTTATTCAAAGATGCAAAGACCTTAAGGAGATCTGTGAAGGATAACTCTAGTTTGCTAGAAAGAGTGCCAAAATTACTATGCCTGTGTTTGGAGGATCAAAAGGTCCAGAGCTTACCCAAAACCTGAGAGACCTTGAAAAAATGTTTGAGAAGCATCTGCAAAATATTAAATCTTTGGATTATGATATACTTGATGTAAAGATTACCAAATGGCATGATGACTATGGTCAAGTATTTAAAGAAAATATCAAGAACATTGAAATTATTTACTAGAACATTATTGCTTTGGCTTTTAAGAATATTTCAACAGTGCCTGATGCTGTCGAGATGCTTGAGAATTTTGATTCTTTGAGTAAGAGACCTATGATTAAAGATTATGTTCATAAAAAAGCAGCTGAATGGGTTTACAAGCTATTTATGGATGAAGTGAAAGAGGTGGAAGATATGTTTGAGAGCCAACACAAGAAGATGCCTCCCATGCCTATTTCTCATCCTAAGCATGGTGGTCTTGCTATCTGGGCTTAATCTTTAATTGTGAGAATTGATAGAGCAAGAAATGTAAGTAGAATTTCAGATTTCAAATTTTAACTTGGCTTGTCTTAATCATAAAGTGTTTAACATTAACAATGGTTAAGCATATGTGGGAGAGAGGAGCCAATAATAAAACGTTTGGTTACTTAGTGTGTGCTGCTATAAATCAGTATCGCATCTACACGCCTTACGACAACTTATTAATATATTTTTATTTCATTGATATTAATCTTCAATTTAGTCAATTGAAACTCTCTACTTTATTCCTGATCATTCCCATGCTAAAGAAGCCTTAGAGAAGTATCAAAAGCTTAGAACTTCGCTAGATAACTTTATTGCTGGTACTTGCTACAATAATTGGAAAAAAGAGATAGATATGATGGACACTAAGAACATTGATGACAAGCTTGAAGTTCCCATCCTAGTCCGTACTGAAAATGCCAAGCATGAATTACCCAACTCCCTAGCTGGTAACCCTCTTTTCTAAAGATCAAGAAAGAATGGTCTCCTAGAGAGCAACTTCGATGTTGTTTTGCTCAAAGTTTTGATTGAGGTTACTTATTGGACAAAGATCTAGACCCTTGGTTTTGTCACCATACCTCACACAGTATCCAGATTACTTGGAAGAAGAGAGCAACTCAGAATCCTGAGAGAAAATGTTATGCTTATAGTCAGAGACTACAATAACATCATTCATACTATATCTGACAAAGAGAAATCTCTATTTAAAGAGCATCTTGATCTCTTAGATCGTACTATTGAACCAGGTATCAAGCGTTTCAACTGGGGTGCTGCTGCAGATACCTTTGTTTATACTTGCAGAAGAGAATGCTAAGATGTCTTCAAGAAGGTGAAGAAGTTCCAGAAGAATTTGCTCAAGATAAGTGATGAGTTTGAAAAGATCTAAACTACTACACTTACTAGCATTCAAAAGAAACTATATCAATTGAAGGAATTTATCAAGGAGCAGGAAGAATGCCTAAAGTCAAGAGAGAAGGACTTCAATCATTCATTTGAAGTAGTTAAGAGCAAGATCATGCAAACATATGAGTTGTTTATTCATCGTGGACCTAAGATTCAAAGTGAGTGGTTATCATTTATTAATAGACAAGATTAAAAGCTTGAGAAGAGTCTTAAACAAGCTGTCAAGAATTCTCTTATGGATTTATCAAAGCATATCCGTGGTGACTTGAAATAAGATCTGGTTCCAATCTTTAAAGTAATGAGCAATTTAGACCCTGATGATGTAAACTGGAGAATTTTCCATGATCCCACTCATGATGAACTTAAAAAGAACATCTCTGACTTTATTAAGAAAATCATTCTAGTCACAAGAGTAGTACCAAGAATGGAGAAAGTTTTCAGAGAAGAAAGAGAACGTAAAATTGCAACCATTAAGAAAGAAATTGATGAAGCTGAGAAGAGTGGAGGAGGAGCTGCTGGAGCTGGTAGATTTGGAAGAGGTGCTGCAGGAGGTAACGTTAATCTCCAGAATATGAGTGAAGAAGAGAAAGATGAAGAATGGAGAAAGAAATGGTAACTTCCCAAACCCTATGAAGCTAAACCAGAATATGAAGAGAGAATTTCAAGAAACAAAAGCATCAATACTATCTCAATTTAGATCATTGAGGGTATTGATAACATTCAGTAGATTATTGACGATGATCGTAAACATTGGCAAGCATCAGATGAATTCCGTCAACTCTACAATATCAGATCTGACAGAGGTCGTAAACGTATCCTTCTTGGATCAAAGGACGCTCTAGACCCTGATCCTGTCTAAAAATATAAAGACTCAATCGAATCTCTTAATGATGTGCTGAATGATATTAAGAATAAACATTCTTAAAAGAACGAGTCCTTTATCATCCTTGACTGTTCTAAACTTAAATACACTCTCTTAGAGTAAGGAAACAAATTCATCTAGCAACTATTTGAGCATTTGATCCAAGAGAGTAAAGAGGATCTAAGTTCTCTTCTGTAAGAATTCTTTGAGACTATTGAGGAGCTTAAAACACCATCTACTGACTTGGCTCACCTCAAGAAGAACAAAGATAAATATAATGAAGTAAAGAATAAACTATAATTCTTAGATGCTCGTAGAGAACCCATTAAGAAAAAGTTCTAGTATATTCTTGATTAAGAGCAGGATATCTCTCTGAACGGAGGTCTTTCAGAAGAAGATAAGATGAAGCTATCATCATTGGATGAGGCTTGGAATAAGTTTAGAGATGGTCTTGAGGAATCTAATCTAATCATTCAAAAGAGCTATGCTCAACTTAAAACTGAGATGGATCATACTATTGATGATTTCAAGAAAGAAGTCTAAGACAACAAGAAGAACTTCTAAAATCAAGCACCCTACTCTGTTGATAAGAACATGGACAATTAAAAGGCAAAGGAGAAACTTCATGAATTTAGATAAATCAACAAAGAGTTAAGAGAGAAGGAAGAGGAAATGAAGTTTGGTCTTGAAATATTTGATATCGAACCAATGGCATACCCAGAGTTAAGTATTGTTGAAAAGGAAATTGCTTTACTCACTGAGATTTGGAATGTCAAAGAACAATGGGATAATGAATGGAATAGATGGAAATAGGAGAAGTTTTATGATCTTAACATTGACTCTATGGATGATCGTGCAGTTGAGTTCTAAGAACTAATTAAGGGATTTGATAAAGAAGTCAGATAGTGGGGAGTATACGATTACCTTAAGAATAAGATTGATGCATTCAGATCTGCTATGCCATTGATTATGGATTTGAGAGATGAAGCCATGCGTGAACGTCATTGGAAAGAATTGAGATTTGAAGTCAAAGAGGACTTTGATGAGAATGCTGATGATTTCACACTTGAATAAGTTTTTGAGAAAGGTCTTAACAATCATGGAGAAAAAATTGCAGAGCTAGCTGATAATGCTAGAAAAGAGCTAAAGATCGAAGTTTAACTTAAAGAAATTAAAAGAATGTGGGAGGATGATCCTACCACTGATCTTGATATTGTAAAGATGAAGAGTAAGGCTAACAATGAAGAATATTATAAGATCCAATCTACTGAAAACCTTTATCAAGTTATTGAAGATCATGTAGTGAAGCTTTCTAACATGAAGAGCTCTCCTTATTATAAACAGTTTGATGATAAAATTGATTCTTGGGAAAATAATATTGCTCAGATTACTGAGACATTAGAATTACTTATTGCAGTCCAAGGCAAATGGTCTTATTTAGAAAGTATTTTTAGAGGTCAATAAGATATTTCTAAGCAACTACCTAAGGAAAGTGCAATCTTCTTGAAAATTAACAATGACTTTAAGATTGAGATGGAAAGAATTAACAAAGAAAGAAATGCTTACAAGTCTTTGATTGTTAAAGGATTTATTGGAATTTTACAAGACTTGAACACTAAGTTGGAGCACATTTAAAAGAATTTAAATCAGTTCCTTGAAGGAAAGAGAGGTCTCTTCCCAAGATTCTATTTCTTATCTAATGATGATCTTCTTGAAATCATTGGTTAAGCTAAGGACCCTGAGCCTATACAAAAGCATATTAAAAAGATCTTTGAAGGTATAGCTAGTCTAAAATTCAATCAATAAGGTCGTGGACAAAATAAGCAATATGAAATCACCACTTTAGTTTCTCCAGAGAGAGAAGAAGTTGAAATAAAATAAGTTATTGTTGATGCTAGAGTAGAACAATGGCTTAAGTCTTTAATGGAGGCAATGAAGGAAGCTCTTAGAAAGATATTCTTCAAGTTCTACTAGGAAAATATGGGCAGTGCTAAGAAGCTACCTGAAAGAGAAAAGCTTATGAAGATCATTAGAAGCACACAGGGTTAAGTCCTTATTACTTGTGCTTAAATGCAGTGGACTAATGAAGTACACTATGCTTTACAATAATTAGAATAAACTGGCCAAGTTAATGCTTTGAAAAAAGCTAGATAAACCTATAAGAAGAAGGTTGAGAACTATGTAGAGCTTGTAGAGAAGAGTGGCTTATCAAATCTTGAAAGACTAAAGCTAATCGCTTTGATTACAATAGAAGAGCACAATAGAGAGGTTATTGAAAGATTATATGCTCAAAAGATTCAATCACCAAGACATTTCGAATGGCTTTAATAATTGCGTTTCAAGAGAGGAAATGATGAAAATGAATAACTATATATTTAGATTGATCAGACCAACTGCATCTTTGATTATGGTTATGAATACTAAGGCAACAATGGAAGACTTGTCGTTACCCCTCTTACTGATCGCGCTTATATGACTTTGACTAATGCTCTAAACATGCAGAGAGGAGGTGCTCCTTAAGGACCAGCTGGTACAGGAAAGACTGAGACTGTTAAGGATTTGGGTAAGAATCTTGCCTTCTTTGTTATCATCTAAAATTGCTCAGACTCTATGGACTATATTTCTCTTGGAAAAACATTTGCTGGGCTTGCCTTATCCGGAAGTTGGGGCTGCTTTGACGAGTTCAATCGTATTGAGCTTGAAGTGCTATCTGTGGTTGCATAGCAAATTTAGACAATATTGGATGCTATAAAGAAAGGAGAATCATAAACATCTTTCTAAGATATGACAATTTAGGTTTAAAAAGATTGTGGAATTTTCATTACTATGAATCCCGGTTATGCTGGTAGAACTGAGTTGCCTGATAATTTAAAGAGTTTATTTAGACCTGTTGCTATGATGGTACCTGATTTCAATACTATTGCCAAGATTATTCTAATGAGTGAAGGTTTCAAGAAAAATGAAGAATTATCTAAGAAAGTCGTAACCATCTATGAGCTCATGAAGAAGCAGCTATCTAAATAAGATCATTATGATTTTGGAATGAGAGCTGTGAAATCTGTTTTATCAGCTGCTGGCAGAATCAAAAGAGAAAGACCTGATTCTGATGAATTTACTGTTATGATTAAAGCTATCAGAGACATGAACTTGCCCAAGTTTATTGCAGAGGATGTTGTCTTGTTCGACAATCTCTTTATTGATTTATTCCCTGGTTGTGATGAACCTGATAACGAAAATGATGACTTACTCATAGCTATTGAAGATTCTTTGAAAAAGAAAAATCTCTAGTTAAATGAAAACTTAGTTGTGAAGATTTTGTAACTCTATGAGTCTAAGGTCACAAGACATGGTAACATGCTTGTTGGTTTAACAATGTCTGGAAAGACTACTTGCTGGGAAATATTAGCAGATGCTTTGAATATCTTAAACGCTGAAGAAAGAGAAAAGAACATAAAGCCTGAAGATTGCAAATACCCTGCTGTGAAATGGGAATCAATCAACCCTAAATCTATTAATATTAATGAACTCTTCGGTTATTTTGATGATGCCAGTCCTGCTCAATGGCATGACGGTATTCTTTCAAGTGTATTAAAAAGAATCTGTTAAGAGGCTAAAAACGATCACAGATGGATGATTTTAGATGGACCAGTCGACACTCTTTGGATAGAATCCATGAATTCAGTGCTTGATGATAACAAACTCTTAACCCTCAATAATGGTGATAGAATTGGTCTATCACCCAATGTTAGACTTCTCTTTGAAATTGAAAATTTGGCAGTAGCCTCACCAGCAACAGTCTCAAGAGCTGGTATGATCTATTTGGATATTGATGAGCTAGGCTGGAAACCTTTTGTCGACCAATGGGTTGCAGGTAAATAACAAGGAGAAGAATTCAAGGAATTACTTGAGGAACTCATCAATAAATATGTTCCAAAAGTCTTAAAAGTAAAGAAAACTCAATGCAAAGAGCTTGTTCAGACCAGTGAGAGTGCTTGTGTCTATAACCTATGTAAACTCTTTGATGCTTTGTGTGGAAATCTGAAGAAAGCAGATGATGAGGATTAAGACACTTATTTCTTATATGTTGAGAAATGGTTTGTATTCTGTTTAATTTGGTCAATTGGTGCAACAGTTGAAGAATAATCAAGAAGAGAAATTGATTACATTCTAAGAGATATTGAATCTATGTTCCCACATTCTAATACTGTGTATGAGCACTTTATCAATCATGAGAAGAAGGATTGGGCTCCTTGGGAAGAGAAACTACAAGCTAACTGGAAAATCGTAGAAAAGGATTTCCATAAAATCAATGTTCCTACCATAGATACTGTCAGAAATAGATACATTGTTCAATCATTACTTGATCATGGAACTCAGGTTCTTTTAGTTGGTCACTCAGGAGTCGGAAAGACAGTGCTAATTGAAGGTATTTTGATGACTTTAGATGCTCATGTTCACTACTTTACTATTAACTTTTCAGCAGGTACTAGCTCAGAGAACACTCAAGAAATTATTGAGAGCAACTTTGAAAAAAGAGCTAAGAACAAGTATAGACCCAAGAATGCTAAATAAAAGGCAATCTGCTTCATAGATGATCTCAACATGCCTAGAAAGGATACTTATGGATCATAGCCTCCTCTGGAGCTTATTAGATAATGGATGGACTATAATTTCTGGTATGATAGATAGAAAATCCAATAAAACCAAATTTGTGATCTACAGATCCTTTCTGCTATGGGAAAACCTGGCGGTGGTAGAGCTGAAATCTCAAGAAGACTTTAATCTAAATTCCACATTGTGAACTACACCATTCCAACAGAGACTCAGATGAAAAAGATCTTTGAGACAATTGCTGCATTTAAATTCTAGATCTTTGACGAAGAGATTAAGAATCTCAGTGAGCCACTTGCTATGTCAACAATTAACTTGTTCAATATTATTCAGGAGAACTTCTTACCAACACCTGCAAAGTCACACTACATATTCAATATGAGAGATATCTCAAAGGTATTCTAAGGAATATACCTGGCAGATAAGAACTTCTATGAAGGCAAGGAGCATATCATTAAGCTATGGTCTCATGAAATCCTGAGAGTGTTCCATGATCGTCTGAACTCATTCGAGGATAGAGAAATGTTCAAGAATTATTTGAATGAGTAACTACAGATTCAT
This sequence comes from Paraurostyla sp. PUJRC_G6, assembly GCA_001272965.2. Taxonomy (NCBI): domain Eukaryota; phylum Ciliophora; class Spirotrichea; order Stichotrichida; family Amphisiellidae; genus Paraurostyla; species Paraurostyla sp. PUJRC_G6. The sequence continues at coordinate 11,133 of LASR02012534.1, forward strand.
TTCCAAATGGACTATAAAGAACATTGCCAAACAAACAATGATGATGCAGTTTATGTTGACTTCTTAAATGAAAATATGAAAGTATATGAAGAAGTAACAAACTTTGATAAGCTCAGAGAGTACTTGATGGAGTAACTAGAGAACTATAATTCTTAACCCAAGTTAATTAAAATGGATCTGGTTCTTTTCAAGGATGCCATTACTCATATTGCTAAAATTTACCGTGTCTTGAATCTGAAGAGAGGCCATTGCTTCTTAGTGGGAGTAGGTGGTTCAGGTAGGCATTCTTTGACCAGACTAAGCGCATATATCTCTGAAATGAATGTATTCTAACTTGAAGTCACTAAAGGATTCTAGCTCAGATAATTCAGAGATTTCCTTAAAGGTATGTATGAAGTAGCAGCCTACAAAGGTAAAAACAAGCTAAAGAGTGTCTTTGTTTTCTCAGATAATGATGTAGTGCATGAATCATTCTTAGAGGATGTTAATAACATGCTAAGTGCTGGTGTTGTACCAAACCTTTATCTTCCAGATGAACTAACCAAGATCAGAGAAGAAATCAGAAGACCATACAAGCAAGCTGGTGGAACTTTAGATCAACCAGATGCCCTTAATGACTTCTTCTTTAGCAGAGTTAAGGATAATCTACACATCAGTATCTGTATGAGTCCTATTGGCTAGGCATTTAGAGACTATTGCAGAATGTATCCAGCTCTAATCAACAACACAACCATCAATTGGTTCATGAGATGGCCAGATGAAGCTCTGACTGAAGTCGCCATGAAATTCGTTGGCTAGATGGACTTACTATAAGAACTGAAGCCAGGTCTAGCTAAGCTCTGCAGTTTCTCACACTCAACTGTCATTGATAGTGCATCTCAGATGAACAAAGAATTGAAGAGAATTTTCTATGTTACACCCACTAACTATATTGAGTTACTAAAGGGTTACAATACTATCTTATCAGCAAAGAGAAGGGAAGTTGGCAATCAAATCTCAAAACTAAGAAATGGTCTTCAGAAGCTAGATGATGCAAGGAAATAAGTTGAGGAAATGACTCAAGAGTCTGAAATCAAGAGGGCTGAAGTCAGTAAACAACAGAAGATTTGTGAGGATCTAATGATCACGATGAGTAAGGAGTAAAGAAATGCTGATGAACAATAAAAGAAGATTGAAGGTGAGAGAGTTAAGATTGAAAAAGAAAAGGAAGAGACTGAGAAACTTGCTGCTGATGCAGAAGCTGAATTAAAGAAGGCAGAACCTGCATTGCTTGCTGCTTAAGAGGCTCTTGAAAGTTTAGATAAAAAGTATAGGGTCCTAAACCGTATATATAGGATTTTAGGTTCCGTTCATAACATTGATATAGACTGGCCTATTTATACCCTCTAAGTTATTTGCGATTTCTTTAGCAGCTGTCAACATTTACTTGTAAGGATAATCTATAGTACCAAATTCGAAAGCTATTACTGTCTGGATTAACATAATATTGTTCTGACCTACAGTATTTTAAAGTTTCTTATCCTAATACACTCATATAAACAGGTTTTTAGTCACTAGGGCACTACTTGACACAGTGCATTGATTATAAGTCTAGAAAAATTGGTTCATTGTTTTCTGAAACTGATTTGCATTTTAAGCATTTGTCTTGGTCCAGACACAACTCACAGAACCCATTATTAGGGCAGCTATAATCATCAAGCTTATATTATCTCTGCATGTAGTCACAAAATTAACATTCATTATTATTAATTATCTATTCTTTAGCAGAGCAATATGCTTTGGTTAATACAACAAAATTGAATAGAAATATTATTGTGATAATCCTCATTTTCCCTTACTAGATTATAAATAATACTCGATTCGGCATATTTCGTCTTGATATTATTATTTAAATGATTAATTCAATAATTTCGTTAACATTTTGATCACATTTTATCAGTTTTTTGGGGTTTTGGGGT
>LASR02012536.1:0-15968 GCA_001272965.2 Paraurostyla sp. PUJRC_G6
CAAAACCCCAAAACCCCTTGAGCATGCTATAAGATAAAAGGAGATTAAAATTAATTTGATTAATTTAATAAATTGATTAGTGGTAGATCTTGAGAATATTTAGTAATTAAATTTAAAATGCAAGGGATGGGATTGGGCGGTGCCCTTCATGCAGCTCGCCGATAAGAGAACAGAGTACTTAAAATAAACGCCAAAAATGCACTTAATCATTCAAACAGTTCTTCCCCAAAGAAGCAAAAGAGTAGAGAATTATTCAGGAATGGGGCTATGATGTCGTCATTTGAAAAAGAAATTATGGAAGACAGTCTTTTTGATGATCTTAAAGAAGAAAATATGTAGTCACCTTTGAGAAGCCCTAAAGATAAGAATTCTAACTAAAATTCCATGCGATTAAGCTCTCGGAGATAATTTGATTTCATTCAGCATCAACTATCTCAAAACATCTAATAATAAGAAACTCTTAAAAATGATTTTGAAAATACTTTATCCAAATCTAGAACATAATAAATGCTCTTAAGTGGAAAATAGAAAGTTATTGTGCTGAAAAAATCTGCAATTTACAATTATCATGGCAAGAGAAAGTTCTATGACAAGCGTTCCTTATTCTTGTTTAAAGGAGATTCATTATTTAGAAAATGCGTTGTCTGGTTCGTAGATTGGAAGTAAGTTACAAATTTTGTATTATTATTGCTACAGATATTTTGAATATTTCATACTTCTATCGATTCTGCTGAATTCTTTAACGCTTGTAATTTATGATTACAATGACAGAGATTCTAATACTCAAAAAAATTAGTTTCTTGATATAGCAGGGTTAGTTTTCACAGTCATATTTACTTGCGAATCAATTCTAAAAATAATAGCTTATGGATTTGTTTTTCATAGTTAGGCATATCTTAGGATCGGTTGGAATCTCATTGACTTTGCTGTTGTAATATCTGGGTAATATTTCTTAATTTAATTTAACTTGCTTCTAGACTACTTGAATTACTACCTGGTTCTGTTAAGCTGAAATCCTTAAGAGTTTTAAGAGTTCTTAGGCCACTCAGAAGCATTAATGCTATTCCTAGTAAGATAGAACTTTAAAATTAATATTAGGCATGAAAAAGCATGTTAGTGCCCTCATTTAATCTATTCCTGACTTCTTTAATGTTGGAATCTTTCTTCTATTTATATTTATGCTTTTTGCAATTTTGGGTGTCCATCAATACCAAGGAGTGTTTTATAATGCTTGTAGAATACATTCTACACCTGAATATCCTACAAATTGGTATCGTGATACATCCGTTACAAGAGTATGCTCTTAGACTGGGTCAGGAATTTTCTAATGCCCAAATGGAGAATACTGTGGAAATCCAATTGATTATTATCTTGATCCTAGCATTGATTAAGTAGATTAAAATGCAGTCATTAATTATGGAATCACTACATTTGATAATATTGGATCTTCATTGATAACAGTTTTTGTAATAATCAGTACAGATGGTTGGAGTGCTTTAATGTTTAATTTGATGGATGCAGACATACCATTTTTAGCAGCTTTCTATTGCATTTTGATGGTTGTTGTTGGAGCATTTTTTCTTATGAATCTTATTCTTGCTGTTATTATCTAAGCATTCATTAAGATCCAAAAGAGAGAATTGGATGAACAGCTAATGAATCTAGAAGATAATTTAGAGGGAGAATTAGTAGAAATACCAGACAAACAGCCAGAATAAGCAAACTTTAATGATGAAGATTCTTAAGCGAATAATCCAAATTATAACTCATAATTTAAAACTGACTTCATGGATAATCCCAATTAGAATACCAAGTTTTAAGATTTTGACTCAAGATAAGAAATAATAATAGGAGAAAAGAGAAACCCTTTTAAATAATAATCATAAAAAGAGTAAAATGATCAGTAAAATTCAACTTTTATTTCGATCCCTAATAAAAATAAATCTAATCCTATATAAGTAGCCTAAAGTGCTGACATTGGGTCTGTTTTAAGACAGAAAAAAAAGATTGAGCAAATCAATACTCAAAGCCTAGAATTTCATTAAGACACAAAATAAGAGTCTGTAAATACCAATAATAATGTGGATCTTAGTTTCCTAAGGCCTATAGCAATGAAAAGAAAAGTTATAGATATATTTTCGTAATCAAGAGATTTAGGATCCAAAGAGTAGCTAACACTAGAAAACCAGCAAGAAAATAATTAGAGTGAGAGAAATATTATAGATGGATTGAAGTTTCAAAATGAAGAATAAAGCCAAGAGGATGGTTAGTAGTTCTAAAGGAAATAAACATAAAAATAGCCAAATGTGTTCTTTACAAAGCTATTTGAATAAATAGCAGAATAATAAGTTGATAATGAGATTAATAAATAATAGCCTTAGAAACAACGTACAGAAAGTTCAGATAAATTATCCAAATTATTCTAGAATTTCTTAGAGAAAAAGAAAGAAGAGAAAAAGACTTAGCAGGAATACTTCAATGATCTATTGAAAGAAACTAAGGAGAATTATAGGAATTAAATGAGTCTTAATCATCTGCCTAGTCTAAGATAACTAGCGTCATTAAGATTAGGAATGAAACTTAAGAGATAACATAATAATCTTTCTAAAGAATATAAAAAGTTTAGATCTGAATACAGAGCAGAGAAAAATAAGATCTTTAGAATAGCTTATGTAATCTAAAAAAGCAAATGGTTTACAGGATTTATATCACTGGCAATAGTTTGTAACACTGTCTGTCTTTCACTAGATAAATATCCAGCTGATGAAGAGTTATCTAATGTGCTGGAGAAAATTAATATAGGATTCTCTTGTATCTTTATATTAGAAATGATAATAAAACTAGTAGCATTGGGATTTCAGAACTATTTTATTGACCCTTTCAATACCTTTGATTGCGTAGTTGTCCTTGCTAGTATAATAGACTTGTTTATATCGAATTTAATGTCATATGAGAGTGGTGGTGCATTTACAGCTTTAAGAGCCTTTAGATTATTAAGAGTATTTAAGCTAGCCAAATCGTGGAAGAAATTGCAGCATTTATTAAGAACTATTGCATAAACTTTAAAAGATGTTAGTACATTTTCAATTCTGCTATTCTTATTTATGTTCACTTATTCATTACTTGGAATGGAAATGTTTGCATACAAAGCTAAATTTGACTCTGCAGGGAACATTGATATGGAAAATGGAAGTGACCCTCCATCTAATTTCAACGAATTTTTGGATGCTTTCACAACAGTCTTTGTAATTTTAACAAATGATGGATGGTCTTCAATCTATTTTAACTATTACAGAACTGTTGGCAGCGCAGTATCAACAATATTCTTTATATCTTTAATCATTATTGGACAGAAGATACTTTTGAATTTATTCTTAGCTATTCTTTTAGAAAACTTTGATGAGGACTCACTAAATTAAGAGATTACTGAATAATATAAAAATGAACAATAGTTTGGCTAAAGCTTTTAATTAACTAAAATAGAAAAAGCTATTTAATATACGAAAGAAAAAATCATTCAATTCTTTTCATTAGAAGATGAATTAACAAAAACCAGGAAAACTAAAATAGCAACCGCAGAATCTAATAAAAATATTTCAGGTACACCTAGCATTGGGAACCATACTGGAACAAACAAATTCTTAGGTCTTAATTAGCCAACCTAACCAACTTTTCCTTCTCCAAACAGACTTAACAAAACAGAAAACTTGACCGCTACAAGCATTCAACGAAGGAAATTTTAGCGATCAAAGACTGTACTTGGTTTAGACAATAATCTTTATCTCGAAGGAAAGTCTTTGTATCTCTTTGGAATGGAAAGTAAATTCAGAATCAAAGTATTTGATTTTGTAACCCATGTGAGATTTGACTACTTTATAATCTTTATAATCATTGTGTCTTCAGTTCAGCTAGCCCTAGAAAATCCTCTTAATGATCCAAATGGAAATCTAATATTTGGTCTTTACTACATTGACATAATTACAACAACTATTTTTACTATAGAGGCAATCTTGAAAATTATTGCTTTTGGCTTTATTTTAAACGGAGTTCCTAGCTATTTAAGAAACCCTTGGAATATGCTTGATTTTGTAATAGTTATTCTATCAATATTAACTTTAACGCCAGTGATTGATGGCTTTAAAATTATTAAGATATTGAGAGTTGTGCGGCCACTTAGATTAATCAGTAGAAATAGAGGTCTTAAAGTTGCTGTTAAGGCTCTTGCACTCGCTATACCAAGTATTGCCAATGTTACTATTATAACTTTACTTTTCTTTTTGATTTTTGGAATTATTGCTATTAGCTATTTTAAGGGAAAATTATTTATATGCAATGTTGATACTATTGTTGTGGCTGGTGATCTTTCTATAAACACAAAATGGGATTGCTTAAATGCTGGTGGATCATGGATTATTAGTCCTTTTTCTTTTGATAATATATTTGATTCAATATAGACTTTATTCTAAATGGCTACTACCTCTGGATGGTCAACTATAATGTATGCTTGCATGTCTACTACAGATATAGATAGTGTGATGGTGAACAAAAATAACCCCTTATGGTCTCTCTTCTTTATCTTCTTCATAATAGTTGGATCATTTTTCTTACTAAACTTATTTGTCGGTGTGGTAATATCTACTTTTAATAGAGAAAAAGATAAAATAGGTGGTAATAATTTATTAACTGATCAGCAAAAAGAATGGATTGATACAAGATTACTAGTGATTCAATCTAAACCAGAAAAGAAGCTAAGGAAACCTCTAAGCAAAATAAGAAGCCTTGCTTTTGTTATTTAGAATCATAAGTATTTTGATAATTTCATTCTCATATGTAGCAGGAAGATTATGCTCTTCAACAAGAATCTTTGCAAAGCTCTCCAAAGTTAAGTAAGGTTCATTCTTATCCCACAAAAAGTTTTCTTTAAGGCGCTTTTGCTCTTATTCCAAATCTAGTTTAATAGGAATCAGAGTTCCAAATCCGTTGTTCTAATCTAGATCTTCTTCTATCTTGTTATTCGGGGTTTTAAGTAAATTCAACTTCGAGATGTGCATTGTATTCATTCGTGGCTTATTAGACATAAAATTTTCAAGGTAGTTCTCAATAGTCTCTGAGATCTTAACCATATGACCCTTGATCTTACCTTGGAGCCAAAGAGACAAAGATGAGTGATGAATACCTAGTTAGTGTAAAATAATTTATAATGAGATACCTGTTTCTCTTGCAACCTCAACCTGCTTGATGTTGTATTTATTCATGATTTCTTGGAGTCTGAGTTTTATCTCTTTGTCTCTATCTAAATCATACATCTAATTCATTTTAAAAGAGATTCTAAATTTTATAATTTATTATTATTTACCTATGACTAGTTATTAACCAATATCTTTGAACGAATTGAAAAAATTGTTTAAGGATGCATGCAGTGCTTTAGACGTGCATATTACTCCATACGATCTATTGAAGTAGTTTGCAATTTTGATAGACTATTTTGAGGAAGATCCAGTTGAGCGCCTTTATTCACAGCCAGAATACAAGAAATTTTTCTTTGAAGAATTTATTGGCGGACTCTGTAAAAGAATTTCTTAAATACAACTTGGCTAATATGAATAAGTAACTTCTATACCAGATTTAACTCATATTTTAGGATGATTTTCACCCTTTGGTTTATAAAATACTAATGACTCTGAGCGATTTTTTCTATAAGGAAATTGAAAGAGATAACTCAGACATGGCAGACGGTATGAGGTATCTTTTCGACATCACATGCCCTCTTTATCAACATTACTACTAATCTGAGGAAACTTCCCAAACATTGAGTGATCCTTCCATGATTGATAAGCTCTCAGAGGAGGAAGTAGCCTGGAGGAAATGCTTAGTTGTTGGCTCAAAAATTGATGCCATCAAAGTGGATATGGAATATAATCTGAAAATGTGGGCGAAAGGAGAGATTGTTTCTATCAATGGAGACATCTTTTACGTAGTTTTTGAAAATGATTTAAGATCTTTCTCAGCTCGTCATTTCCACTGGTATTCTCCAGAGATTGAAAGATACAACACAAAGAGTGAGGGGGATGAATGGAGACTAGAGTTAAAAGCTGGAGATTTAATAGATGGCTTTGACTCAACCAAGATATGGTACTAGGCCACAGTTTAAGATAGATAAATTAAACTAGATGAAGGAAGAGAAGTGCTACATCTCAAAGTAGGCTTCAGACTTTTCCATCCTGATGGCAATAAAGAGGATGATGATAAAAGAAAGTATTTTGGATGGTCTGAGAGGTTTGATGAAATAATCCCTGCTTATAATCCAAGAATTCAAAAATATTAATCATTTGCAAAGACAGTAGATGATGCCTAATAGAATTAGTCAACCTAAAGATACGAAGAAACAATTGACGATTAAATGGATATGCTTATATATTAAAGTAATACTGGTGTTCCAATATATGCTGTTACTAGACGTAAATGTAAATCGAAGCTTCTAGTATAGTTCTTAAACAGATTTGGTGAGCTTGTAGGCTTTTAAAGAATCGTGGATAGAATAAACTTAGAAAACAATGAATAATTAGGATTAGAGACTGTCTTCTATTATCTAGATAGCTTAGCTAAAAGTAGTTGCATGTATAATAAGGTATTTATGAATGAATACCTACCTGTTCTAGAATAAGCTGTGAAAAAGAAGCTTTTAACTGCTGGAGAAGCTACTTTGAGAAATATAAAGAAAGATCGCATTGATGGAATCGTAAACTGCTTAATAATGTAGCTTCAGTCAAGAATTAAGACCTATAAAACTAGAGAATAAGATAAAAATTTATTCTACCTTGAAATCGGATGCCATTTCTTAGAGTAAAATTTCCTTGAGAGAAGAATAGATGGTGCTAAAATTATCTAGGAAGTATCTAAAAATGCAAATCTTAGTAGCTACACCCCAATGATTCAAGATACTGTTCAGAATAATCTAAATAAGCAGTAAGAGTTGAATTTCATTGCTAAGAATATTGAAAGAATAAAGGAGAAAAAAGTACTCTATTAATTTTTCTCTAAAGATAGAGGTCATTTGCAATTAGTTTAAAGATCTGAGGAGCTTCTGAAACTTCTAATAAGCTAAAATCAGCTCACAAGTGAAGAATTAGAATTTGTTTGGAATGCAACTAAGATTGATGAGACTACTAAGCTAGAACTCTATAATGTTTTCAATCAGCTCACTTCCAGACTAAGAGTTAGTGAAAAAGCATTCATAATTAATCAGATTGATCGAATTCCCATAACTAAATTAGTGATGGTAGAACTTAAACTAGCCCACGAGCTAAGCAGACGATCAAAAGGATATGATTTTGGAAAGTAAGCTGTAGAATTATTTTGGAAAATCACGTTCCACGAATAAGAGTAAGATATTTTAATAATCAAATTAGGAACATTGACAAGGTGATAGTTCACTAGGCTTCAATAGCTTTATCAGATTTCATCAGCTAATCTAGCAATAAATATAAGCTATAGTATATTGAAAAAATTATAAGCAACATAAAAAATGTAAGAAATTATTTAAATAATATCTATAGAATATTGAGGGATTTTTATCTATTAAAGTTCTAAAGAGAATACTTGATGATATTAATTTTGAAATTTTCTCAGATGAATATTAGGATCCTGAAGATTTAAGATCTGATAATATAAACTAGGAAGTAACTCTTCAGTAATTCGACAAGTTCAATAGTAAAGATACATGCATAGCATTTTTGCAACAGGAATATGACTTTCTATCTATTTTCTTTGAGAATTTTACTTAATATATGTTTAAGGCTAGAGCAGGATATAGGAAGAAAATTGAGTAAGAACCAAATGTTGAAAGAAGGGTACTCTTTGATAAAGTGCTAGCTGATAAATTTATCCACTCTGAGTAATTAAATGAAAGATTTGAGTTTATAAAATTCTTCACTCAAAACTCTAAAGTTAAACTCTAGACTCACCATCTAGTTATTCTTTGGAATGAGTTAGTTGTCCATAATTTATTTGTGCAAGACTCAGACATGTTTTATAGATGGCTGAAAGAAGCTTGCGATTCTTATTCTATGATTGATATATAGGACCTAATCTAATTCTTTAGAGATTAAATTAGCTCCGAGTCTAAAGTTTTCTAATTTATTACAATTGAAGGCTACAATTGTATTTAGAGTTTCTTTATTCTAACAAACGAATCATGTAAGAAGATGGTTAGATTGAATTAAAATGAAGAAAAAACATAAGTAGTCTAAAAATTCACTGCCTATTCTAGCACATCAGGAGAAGAATACAAGTCTTATTCATTCAATTAAAATAGGAATTAGTAGGCAACTGATGAGGAAGTAGAATTCTAAATTCTTGTTCCACCTCATGAGCTAGAGAGTATTGATGCTTTATGGAATATTGCAGTAGACTCTGGCGATATAAAAGTTAAGGATAAAGTTACACCTTTTCTCATTAAACTCTATACTCAAGTTACCTTTAGACTTGAGCATTTACTTCCTTAATTTGAAGACGAATTCATGAGAAAATGCATTGATAATATAAACAGATTAAGAGAGATTATTATTTCTAGAACTGAGGAACCTAAAGAAGAATATGAAAAGGTTGATAAACCTCTAGCGGCATTTGCAGGATTGACTAGTTCTGTATTATAGAAAATTCTTCCAGCAGAAGAAAAGAAGTTGTTAAGATATATGACTTTATTAAAGGAATTAATAAAGAATTCAGAGATTGATGGAACTATGGGTGTCAAATCACACGCAGGATTATTTAAAGGATAATATTTGCACACTCTTTAAGTTACTAATTCATTGAAGAGTGGAATTAAATATTAAAATAAGATTGAAATTGCTGTTTATAGTAATACTACTCTTTGGGAATTAAGGAGAATCATTGGAGAAAGAGTAAGTAGAGTATACACTGCAAATGATACAAATGGTCCTTATTATTAAGATCCTCCTTGCCATCCTGCTTCAGTTAGACTTTATAGATTCTCTGGAGCTACTGATCTTAAGGAATTTGAAAATGGTAAGACTCTTGCTGAGCTTAGATTTAAGCCTAATGAATAACTAACAGCATTCAGACGAAATATTTTCACTTCACCTAGAGTTCCTTTGAAAAATGAATACGGCAATGATTTATCTGATAGAGCCAAATATATATTCATTTAATGGTTCAACATGTATTCAGTTGAAGACCCAGATAATCCTTCAAGAAGAGTAATGACTCCTGCTACTGCAGTATTATTTACTAAAAGCTGTACTGAAGATAATTGTACTGAAGACGACTCAAGGGTTGTCGGACTCTTTGCTATGTATGATTCAGATCATGATGGGAAAATAGAACTTCATGAATTCCTCACTTTCTACAGAAATTGTGTTTTTGAAAAAGAAGAAGTTGTTAGATAAAATTTGATGGCTCACTACTACAGATATGATCTAAGAAAATAACCAATAGACGGCTATGATGAATATATGATGTAGTTAAGATAATCAAAATAAGATATGCCTAGGTATAAACTTGCTGAAAATAGCTTTTACTTTGAATCAATCTTTGCTCTTTTAGATAGGCAAGGAGAGGTTGCGTTCCATGCCTGGAATCTGATTAAAAGCATTACTACTAATCCTTCTCTTTATTAGAAAGTGCTTACACTAAATAAAGATCCTGAATTCTAATGGGACTAAATCTTTGATGCCTCAAATATTAATAAGATGCTTTACACCCTCCAAATAGTTGAGTCTTTATTGGAAGAGGATAGGAATTCCCCCAATCAATCTGATGATGATGTAGTAATGTCTGATGAAGAAAGCTTAAAGAAAGATTGGATAGAAAGATTCTTATCAAGTGGTGGTTTCCAATAGATTTTGAAACTGTTTTAGAAGTCTCTGAATATGATTTCTCAAAAGTAAATGGATGGCTTGACCAAATTTGAGAAAAATTTCTTGGAGTATATGCTTAAACTGATTAGGATATTTATTCTCTCTGCCTTTTCAGCTAATGACCAATCAGTCTATGATCTTATAAATCTAGTTAAGAAAGTGTCAAATATTGAAAAGATTTAAGCACCTGATTAACCAGAAGAAGAGAAAAAGAAAGACGATAATGAAGAAACTAAGATGAATGACGACTTTAAGACTCCTTCAAAGCAAGTGAAAGTAGATCCAAAGATTGCCAAAAATCTCAATAAAAAAGAAGATGACATTGATATTGAAATCAATGAACAACTATTATTTGGAGAAGATGCTAACAAAGACCCAACTGAATTTGTACCTGAAAACACTTTAAATACTTAGTCCGCTCAATAATAGAAGCTTGAAAATGATAGTGAAAGATTTACTGAGCTAGCTAATATCATGAGAGAAAGTGGTTTGGGAGAGGTTATCCTTAACAAGATAGACTTTAAAATCCTCCAGAATGAAGTTTTAGAAGTGGTTAGTCTTATTCTTAGTAAAAAAGAAATCACAGCTGAAGATGTTTAGATTATGGAGAATGCTTTAAGTCTATGGGTAGCAAGTTTGATTAAGAATGAGTCACTATTTGACGATTTCTATGATTATACCAGAAATTTGGAATCAAGCTAAGGCTATGGAATCAGAAACTACGAGGATGTGGTAGTGATGGGAATCTATACATACAAATCATATAGAGTGAGAGAGGAGTTTGGCAATACATTTGTATGCTTAGCATAGAAAGTTAAGAATGTAAATATCTGATATATTAATAATTTTAATAGAATAAGAAGACAAAGCCCTTGATTTATCTATTGGATGTAATGAGAAGAAACTTCCCAAGAGAGGACACGTATTATGCTACTAGAGAATGCAAGCAATACTTTGATATGTTTTTGCAATTGGTTGAGGAATATATTAATGTCACTAAGAACGCAACAGAAGATATTGATCCTGAAAAGATTATCAATCCTTTTGAATTGCTCAGAGAAGCTATTGAAAAATTAAAAAGACATGAAACTAAAGAAAAGAAAAGTTCGATTCTAGAAGACAAAACTTTAATAGGATATTTCTAGCTAATTGAGAAACTGGTTGTGCATCTCGCTACTGTAGATAAGGAAAAGCTTTAAGAAGTCCTTGAAGGAACTAATCTAATCCATGAACTATTCTATGAAAACTTATTCTATAACCCTCTCTATGCTAAGTCTAAAGTAGAAAATAAATCAAAATGCAAGGAATCGAGAGGTGCTTGCTATAGTCTTCTTAATAAGGTGATCGAATCACTTGAGCCAAGAGAGTTAGCAGACTTCTTGGAAGATAACTTATGGCCCTTGATAAAGGATCTGCCTAGACCTAAGAAATGGAAGTATGTCCCTTCAGAAAATGCTAAATCAACTCAATATACTGGAATAATTAACCTAGGCTGCATTTGCTATATGATTTCTATGCTCTAGCAATTCTTTATGGTACCATAGTTTAGATATCAATTACTAAAAGCTGAAAATGACTCAAAAGAAGATATAAAGGAATACAAGGGCCTTAAAATAGATGACAATTTGCTAAAGCAGCTCTAAAAAATGTATGGATACCTAGAGATGTCAGATAAATAAGCCTATGATCCTATTGAGTTTTGCTTTGCTATGAAAGATTTTGAGGGCAATCCTACCAATACAGCCATCCAGTAAGATGCCCAAGAGTTCCTAAATATCTTCTTTGATAGAATAGAGGAATGCCTTAAACCCACATCTTAAAAGCATTTGCTAGAGGGAGTTTTTGGAGGTAAAGTTTGCTCATAATTAATTTGCCAATCATGTGGAAATATTAGAAATATTTTGGAGAGTTTCTATAATCTAAGTCTTCCAGTTAAAGACAGAAAAGGAGTAGAAGATAGTTTATAAAAGATGTGTGAAGGATCCTTAATTAATGACTATTAGTGTGATGCTTGCAAGCAGAGAGTGGATGTTTATAAGAGAAGTCTTATTGCAGAGACCCCTAATGTCCTTATACTACATTTACAGAGGATTATATTCAACTTCGATACTTTTATGAATGATAAAATAAACACAAGGTTTGAGTTCCCTAATATCCTTAATCTAAAAGAATACTCATTTAAGGAGGTAATGCAGTCAGAGGGAAGACCAGAGGAATAAATGAGCTCTGATAATGTTAAGCATTTAATGGATATGCAAGATGATGAGTTTATTTATAAACTCACTGGAGTCATTATTCACAGAGGAACTGCAGAGCATGGCCATTATTATTCACTTATTAATACAAAAAGAGGAAGTGAAGAAGCTGATGAAAGTAAACCTGAATGGGCTCAAACTGAAAAAGATGCTTGGAAAGAATTCAATGATGAGACAGTAAAATTCTTCTCATTCTCAGATTTAAAAACTGAATCTTTTGGAGGAAGCCAATCTGCTAACAATTATGATGATAATGAAATGAGTGCCTATTTAGTTCAGAGTGGAGCTGCATAATCATATGGACAGAATGCTTATATGCTAGTCTATGACAGAATGAAGAAGAAACCTTTGAAATAAATAGTTAAAACAGTAGACAGTTAAATGGAAATTGATTCCTAAAATGATGCTGCTACATTATCTAATTTGGATAATAACACAGCAGCTCTGGAATGCGCTGATACCGCAACTTCTAGAGTTGTTCAGGAATAATAGCCTTCAGAGATTGAAGTTGCTTATCGTAAGGTTGAGCCATTTGTTCCTGAATGGATTAGAAAGTTGATTCTCTAGGATAATAGTACTTTTATCATGGATAGATTTATCTACCACGAATCTTTCTTCAATATGCTTAAGAATATTTTCAAGCATATTGCCAATAAGTAATTGCTTACTTAGCATCACTATAAGCTAGATTATATTCCTCATTTCACAAGACTCAAGAAAATTTCAATGGAAATTGCATATAAGGCTATGTTTGAGATTTTAGCATATTACTACTACAATACTTAAATGAGCGATATTACTAGTAGTTTGCAAAGCATTATTCAATTTTGTGATTCTCATTATACATTGAGTAAAAATTAAGAATCTATTCTTTAAGGCTTCATTTAAAAATGCTACCTTGATGACGATAGCACTCACTTTTTCAATATCATGCTTGACTGTGGAGATAAAACATCAAGATATTATATTGGAAGGTTGACTTCATTTGTGATAAACAAAATCTATTATATTTGGGATGAAGCTGAAAACAAAGAAGCACCTAATCTGATAAAACTAAGAGAGTCAGCAGATTATTTGGTTATGAAATGGATCGTCAGACTTAAATCATATGACTTCCAGAAAAATTGGTCAAGATTTGAACAATATTTAAAGATGATTCATGATATAGGCTGTGGAGGAAAATACTAAGTTCATTTCTTGCTTACTGAGCTTGATGATGTGGTTGTCGATTTGATTGATTTTATGCTAGGAAATAATAGTCCTATAGCTAGATAAAGAGGAGAAAAGAGACCTAATATGGGTTCAGTAGGTAATAACCCTTCATTTGAACCCTTAGTTTCCTTAGTTTGCTTTTTAGCTCGATTCAGTATGACAACATAGATGGTTAATGAAAGACATACTTGGGATCTAGTTAATAATCCACCACCATCTACACTTTTGGGATACAATGTAGTTACTGATACAGACAAACCATAAAAATATCCTTTAAGTGACAGTGCTGTCTAATTTATTGCTTAATCTGGATTCATGGAAAAATTCCTTAAAGACGGTATTGAATGTGAAGAATTAGGCAAGTTATTAGCTCACTTCTGCTATTAGAATGAATAACTTTCGATTGATCTCTGTAAAACTTTACTCCATGGAATATCGAGAAATGATTTCGATAAAGTTAAAAATTATCTTGATGTTGTTACTTAATTAGCCTTGATAAGAGATAATTATCAGAGAAAGAGACTTGAATGGATCTTTGGAGTTGGATCTTTAATCTGTCACACTTCAACAATTATGAGATAAAATGATGAAGTAAGAACAAAGATAGGAATTAAGGTCTTATCAACTGCTAATGATGAAGTTTTTACATTCAGAAGTGCTTTGATTTATGATTCTATTGATGATGCTCTTCTTCATTTACTATGGAGATATAAGGGGAGAATGGATGCATATACAGTCAATTGCCTTTATTCCTTGCTAAATCTGATTGCATAGGATGATAATGTAGCTCAATACTTTTCTGAGATCCCTAGTCCTACATATTTCTATGCTAGATACACAGACTGGATTAAACCTTATCTTTATGAATAACTAATTGATGCAAGAAAAGGTTATGCTGGTAGTTTTTCAGCACAAAAAGAAGAAATTATTGTTAAAGCTCTTTCTCTCTATGAGAAATATGAAGCCTTCCTTGAAAAACAACTGGCAGATCATACTGCTTAAGAATAATAGTATTAATCTCCTCTTGATAAGCTAGAGAAATAGCTCTAAGAAGAAATAAAAGAGGAAAAGATGCTTATCGATAGTGATGTGAATGAATCAGAAGAAGAAAATGTTAAAAATCTTATAGAGTAGGAATAAACTGAGCTTCTCAAGAAACCTTAGCAAGATGTAGAAGATGAGACTAAAGTTATTAAATGTGTGCCATAGCCATATATAATAGTAGATTGTGTTGGTGAAAAAGTTAATAGTTATCATGATTTTGAAGGGGTTTCTCTTACTGTTTCTCAATTAAGCTGCCTTTATACAACTAGCAAACCTACTGGAAATCAAAACTTAGCCATGCCTAGGAACTTATTTAGAAGAAACTATAATTACACTACTTATGGAAGAGGAAATCAATCTACCCACAATGCTTAAGAGCACGAAATGCAAGCTTAATGCATTAACAATTACTTCTAATCATCAAAGTTTAAAAAAGATAAAAATACCAACTAAAATGTGAAGATTCAAGACTCTTCTTAACCAGCTGAGAGATAAGATAATTATGTGACAGTCATTTAGGACGATAATAGGCAGTGGGATATGATTAATAATATGAATGTAAGTGATATTGAGGATGATGAAACTGGCTATAATCAAGATCAAGAAGATGTAAACTATGAAGGCTAAGGTGAGCCAAAAAGATAAAATAGTGGTATTGATTAAGGATTGAATTAAGAACCAGTAGAGATGGACTAGGTTACTTATAAGATTCAAGTGATTGAAGAAGGACAATTGAATGAAAATAATCACTAAGATTATTAAAATATCAAATACGCAGTATAACTTGAATTAGATGGACCATTACCATTACCGGATTATGGGTTGCCTAATTAGAATGATGGAGGAATGAATGATAATGTTGAATAGCAGGATGCGAATGATCAAGAAGAGGAGGTTATCAACTGGCCATATGATGTTAATCTATGTGAGGACCTGGTTTATAAAATATCAGTAGAAAATAGAAGAGACTTCCCAGTTAAGATTTAAGTTCTATTTAGTGATAAAGATCCTTAGAATAATCCTTGCAACTTGTTCTTCCCCAAAGGAGGAATGAAGGCCATGGTTTATTCTAATCAAGTTAAGACTGTCATACTTCTTCATAAGTTAGTACCTAATTAGGCTAAGGATGAAATTGATAAGCTAGGTATTGAGCTATATTGGAAGTAAAAATTGAGATAGAACTATAATGGAGATTAGTATGAATAACATTCAACAAAAACTTAGCCGTATACAAATATTTAGAAGCCACTAAAACCAATGAACGAAGAGAATTAATTGGAAAAAATAGATGATGAAGAAGAAAACGATAAGGTTGAAATGGATTCTAAAGACGGAGACACTCAATAGAATATGGAGTTCGATGCAACTGTAGTTGCAAGTTCGATTAGAGATTAGGTGGACAATGAAGGCACTTCAAGTGCACCAGCAAACAATATAAAGTAATGCCCTATATGCACTCTCTTTAACGAGCCAGATGCTATTGAATGCGAGGCTTGTTGTACCAGCCTATTATGAGGATTTATTTCTAATTTTAAAAACTACTTCAATCAATTTATTTTCTAAATGGGGTTTTGGGGTT
>LASR02012538.1:0-12068 GCA_001272965.2 Paraurostyla sp. PUJRC_G6
CCCCAAAACCCCTTAAAGAAAAATCAAATAAGATTCTTAATTATAATAATTTGTTTAATATTTTTAATAAAAATCTATAAATGCAACCTTAAATAAATGTAGCTTTACTTATTTTTTAATTGTTATAGGTCTATCAGCCTTAAAACCCTTCAGATCAGAGACCCAAGCGAAACTAAGAATCAAGCTTAAGAATCCTTGAAAACCTGCTGTAATCAAGAAAGAGCCTTGATGTTAAAGAAATGAATGCTCTCATTAATACAGCTGACAACAAGGAAGAGTAGGAAAAGGCAAAAAGCAAATTCAATCAGATCAGAAGCTCGCTCGAATATTAAATGAATGAAGTCCTATAGGATGTTGATCCTACAAAAGACAAAAATTAAAATGGAGAAGGAGTAAAAATGCCCTATGGAATGGATGCTTTAAATGCCAGTAATCTTAGGGCTCTACAAAAGAAATGGGATAACAAGAAAAATGAAGAAGATAAGAAATATTCAGTTGTGGATAAAATTAGGAGTTCTATATTAAGGTAGTCAAGAGATTTTGTAAACAAAAGCATGAGTAGTAATAGCTTCAGATTTGACAGCGAAGAAGAGTAATAAAATATAGAAAGTAAAAGTCCTTCATCTTTAAAAATTAATCTTTAATAAGATAGAATACCAGAATATGTAAATATTAAAGTTAATATTTTTAGGCATTTATTAGTAAATAATCTATAGCTTAGGCTATAAATAATAATTTAGCTTTAAGAATTCAGCATCAGCTCAGAGATAGAACGAGTAATGCAATAAGAGAAGCTATGAGACCAAAGAATAATCTCGATACATCAAGCACTGATCTAAGTTTTAAAACAAAGCTCAGAAATACTTGTAAGAATGCAAAGCGATGCTTTAAACCCAGTGATGAATTTGAATCAAGCCAACAATTTGTCTATTCAAGTGGCGATGATGATACAGAGTTTGATGTTCCATATAATTTCTTGACAGAATAAGAGTAAAAATAAAGAATGGATTTTCTTTGGCACAGATGCTACTTAAAAGCTAATGGTGCTGCTAGGATTCTAGATGTCTTTTCTGAAGTTCATAGGAAGATTTTGATATTTGGTACAACTAAAAATATTAATTATGATCCAACTAAAGAAGAAAGAGAAGCTTTTTTGAAAAAGAAGCCGTGGATTTTACTACCAGATTCTAACTTTAAAAAGTTTTGGAATTTTGTAGTATTGTTTTTACTAGCTTATACCGCTTCTTTTGTGCCAGTAAAAACAGCCTTTTTTGATGATGATCCACCTGGTTTATATGAATTTGAGTTGTTTTTAGATGTGCTGTTTGTACTTGATCTTGTAGTTAATTTTATATCAGCTTATGAGGATTAAAATACTGGATTTATAGAAGTTCGGCCTGGGAAAATTGCAAAAAACTACTTATCATCCTGGTTTGTTCTAGATATTACTGCATGCATACCTTTTTAACTAATATCAGACTCTAGTGAAAATTCATCATCCACAAAGAAGTAGAATGTTAAACTTTTGAGACTAGCTAGACTGCCCAGACTCTATAGACTTCTAAGAATTTTAAGGCTTTTCAAAATGTTTTAACTGTTTAAGTATAACAGATCATTCAGGAAATATATTGAAGCCTTAAAAATGAATTAAGGTATGATGAGAATGATTCAGGTAACAGCTGGTGTCTTCTTCATGGTTCACTTGATGGCTTGTTTCTGGTTTTTATCATCTAAGTTTAATGATTTTGAATACGATTGCTGGGTGATGGTCAGAGGAATAGAGGATGAAGATGATGGATATTAGTACCTGACTTCTGTCTATTGGGCTTTATAAACAATTACTACTGTAGGATATGGAGATATAATGGCACGAACAACCACTGAGTAAATATTAAGTATAATGTGGATGGTATTTGGAGTAGGATTTTATTCTTTTACTATTGGTAATTTATCCAGCGTTATTGCTAGTATGGATACCAAAAACAGTATTCTAAAGCAAAAACTGGCTACTTTAACCGATTTTTCAAAAAGAATAGAATTACCTGGTCCATTGGAATAAAGAATCAAAAGATTCTTAGAAAATAATAATAAAGACGTAACATCTTTAGAAGATCAAGAAAGATTATTAAATGAGCTACCTCCAAGTCTCAAATCTGAAGTAGTTTCTCATACGCATGGAAATATTATTTCTGGAATTAAATTCTTTTAAGATAAAAATCCAGATTTTCTCTGGTAATTATTACCTCTTCTTAAAAATATGAAAATCTACAAAGGTGATATTCTCTATTCTTAGAGTGATCATGCTGATGAAAGTAAGAATATTCATTAATAATTTATTTCTTAGTATATTTTATTCTTAAGGGAAGTGTAGTAATGCATATAGATCTCAATGATCCTTTAATAAATCCAGATTATTAGCCTAAGGAGAAGCCAGAAGATGAGGATGATGATGACTATGATGCTTTTAATGTTCCTTTTAACTTATATGTTGAAGGCTCATATTTTGGAGATAGTGATTGTCTTTATCAAAGAAAACTTCAGAGAGAATGTATGGCAGAAGCAGAATAAGAGTGTCATTTGCTAGTGATTAAAAAAGGAGCTCTCGAAGATCTATTAGATAATTTCTAAGATATAAAAAATTAAATGAGCAATATTGCTTAAGAAAAAAGAAAATATCACAGAAGACTTATTCAAGAACTTCTAAGAAAGCATAAGCAAAACATCATTGATTAGAATTCACCGATTATATAAATGAAAAAGAAAGAATCTTAGGTGGATATAACTAAGTATAAATCATTGGTAATAATATAACAGCTTAATTTATTTTATAGAAAAGAAGAAAAACCTTTAAATCAAAATCAAACACTATGCTAAGAGACTAATTAGGATCTCCAGATTCTTCGAAAGATTTCTCAAATGATGATAAAAGCAAGGGAGATGATGATAGTTTAAGAGGAAGTCATGACAAAAAAAGTAATAGAGATAGACAAATTCCAATTATTACTTACTCAGAAGGAATGAAAAACGTCATAAACTAATTTAAAGAAGGAAAGAATCTTTAAAACTTAAACAAAGGGATTCTTAACTAAATAGAGAACAAAAAGAAAGAAATAGTATAAGAAAAGAATAAATCTTTGAATGAATAAAAGTTAGAAAATTTAGAAAAAGAGATAAAGAAACTTGAAATACTTAATGAGAGTGAAGCTTACTATGAGAAGAACCTTAATGCTTTTAACAATAACATGAGTTTACTGGCTTTAAATACTTATGAGATTTCTTAATTAATGACCAATCTTAATAGAGATAACTAGTAGATCCTTAATATTGCTAAGAATATTACTGTTCATACAAGCTTTATAAGCAGGAAATCTGATGAATTAAAGAAAAAAGTAATGATAGTTGCAGAAAAATTAAGCAAACAAAAGCTATAATAACATAGTTAACAATCATAATGATTTATGAAGAGAATATCTTAATTTCATCACTTTTTAAATTAATTATCTCACTATTTAGCAATTTAATTTAGTGCGCATATGAACTAATATCTTTTCCATACTTAGCTGAGTTTTGGCTGAAATTAACACTGCTGCCAATTATAGGATAACTTTCACTGTAATAAATTGCAC
Source organism: Paraurostyla sp. PUJRC_G6 (assembly GCA_001272965.2). NCBI lineage: Eukaryota > Ciliophora > Spirotrichea > Stichotrichida > Amphisiellidae > Paraurostyla > Paraurostyla sp. PUJRC_G6. Next base: position 3,627 of record LASR02012538.1, read on the forward strand.
CACCCTAGATACCCGCATAATTTTGTGTAAAACTAGAGTTTCTAATCTCATGTTATTAATTGTTATTGCTACTTATCTAAAAATATAGAGCTCCTCCAGATATTTCAGCTTAGTTTGAATCTATCAAATTAACATTAGAAATTTACTAAATTAGCAATTAGTTATTTATATAGTTCCATATTCCTGATATATTGCTCCTCCTTTAAAAACTTTTAATTAATTAAATTAACTATTGAAAACTTATAATGAACCTTTTCCTATGCTCTACTAGGTTTAGAAATATATAGCTCCTCCCATAAGTTTTGTTTTATTCTATTGTAAATTTTAAAAAAGAGAATTTTATATAACTATCTAGGAATCAATAGCAGCAATAGCTAATCCTTGGGAAAATACAGTTTATTCGCTATTAATCTAGTCTTTGCCATTTTTAATAGTTAAATTATTAATTGCTAGTTATGATTCTAAGCATCCAATAAAATTATTAGAAAAATCTTAAATGTCTAAATTGTTTATTACTACTATGCTTTTAATCAGCTTTAAAGTAGATTTTTTATAAGGAGCATTGATATTTTAGAATTATGAATTTTTTAAGAATAAAGAACTTTCAGTTGATTCAATAAATGATTGACCGTAACAATTCACTCCCATAGAATTCAATTCTTCTATTTAAATATTCGATTAAACTAAACTAAGCAGTTAAGCACTAATATTTCTTAATTCTAGTATCTTTATTAAGGCAAAAGATTCGTCCTATATCTTTAAAATTTGACTGTTTTCAGAAATTTTTTCAACTCCAGAAATTTGAGAATTTAAGATATTCAAGTGGCTAGAACTTATTTATATAAAGGTATCTATTTTTATGTTTTACAAAATTGTATTAATCAAATTTATGTCTGAATCAGCCATAGCTTTTGCAAAAGAACTATACTGATAAGAATAATGGAAATTACCTTATGTTTAAAATTTAAAGAAATCCTGATATTGTAAAACTAGATTTGGATATCACTATCTGTATGCTGCTTGTTAAAATTTATGAAATTAACGTTGAATTAATTAGTAGATTATTTTCTTATGCATTCATTAGATATAAAGTCTAGCCATCTTAAAAAGCAGTATTTGATACTAATTAGCTTTCATAGATTATAGATTTTCCATTATCTGCAATATATCCTACTCCACCTAAATTAGCTTGATTCTAAATAAACCTGCAAAAGAAAAATGATGCTTAACTTCCTCTGTGAGAAAAAAAGACGCCTCCTTGCATTGCACTGTTATTCTAAAACAAACTGCTGTTAAAATCAATAAGAGATTCCTTAAAGTCAGCAAATGCTACAGACCCTCTACCTTAACTATAATTGTTAAGAAAAGTTGAATTTGTTATTTAGAATCTTGAATTTGTCTATGCAACTAACAGAGCATCATTGTTACCATAATTTCCTTCAAAATTTGATAAAGCTATTGAGACTACTTGAGGATTACTTAAATCATTTTAATTATCAGGGATGCTTTCAATTATATGTCCTTAATTCTCAATAAATGATGAATTGATTATAGAAAGTTGAGCATTCATTCTAGATTTTATTATAGTCTGCTCTGTTTTTACTCCTTTTAATACTAAATTTCTTAACTTAATATTGAGAAAGGGGTCCGCGATATTTTCAAATTCAATCAATGATGCTAATCCCAATCCTATATTTTCAAATGATATTTCTGTTAGCTCAAAGTCTATAATTGATTATCTAGCTATAAGCTCATCATCAATTTATTTTAATTAGATCACTGAAAGAAAAGGTATCTAAGACCCTGTATATCTTATTTATTTTAATAGAAAAGTCACATTTTGGTAAGATAGAGTATCAATAGTATCATAGTTAATTAATGAGTTTGTTTGCATTTGATCATGAGTGGTGATATTTTAAATTGTTATATTTTCAAAAGTTACATTCTTGACTGAGGCAATATAAGTTAACATCCCTTTTAATGTATCTAATAATGTAAAACAAACAAATTCTTACAAATATTTGCCATAGTTATGTTTTTTATTTCAGCATTAATTGAATTACTAAATGAAAACATTCTACACTCTGTTAAAGTTAAATTTGAGAATATGTTATTGCTTAATTAAACATAGTTCTATTTGTTCATTTCAAAAAGAGAGTTAGATCCGTAATTACCTACATAAAATTTAATTTGCAAATACTTACTCTAGGATATATTAGTAATTGTATTGTTAGAGATAAAAGTAACATTTGAAGTTTTGATGGTGAATATTTACTCTATCTTTGAATTTATGAAGATATTGTTTTTAATATAATTCTTAATAGATGCTCCTTCTATATTTATAATTCCATCAGGGACTGGTCTTCCGTCAAGATAGAGTCCATTAAATTCATTATTTTCAACTATTATTTGAGTATTCTTTAGTGTAGATTTTACTAATAGAAAAGAGTTTCTTATAACGCTTGATTGGAATTTGTTTCCTCTAATACTAACAATAAATTTCACATTATCATTAGCATTTGGAACAGCAGCGCTTAAAGACATTATAAAAGATCCTTTAGCTGTTAATCCTCCTGAGTTATAAGAAGTAGAAAGTGTGTTTCCTTCGAAAATCAAACCATTAGTTTGTCCATAAGAGCATTCCAAAGTATTAAATACATAATTAAATCTACTTGTAGGAGAAACTCTGTCAAAAGTATTGTTTATGTAGGCAACTGTTCCATATGAAGTTTAGGATGTAATGAAGCTAAGATCCTCCCTAGATACTCCATAAAAGTAGCTGTTTCTTATTAGAAAAGATGAAATAATTGGATATTCTTTTAATTAACATGGTGACTGAACAAAATGAAAATTTTTGCAAAGAGAAAGATCTATTTTAGTATTATCCATTATGATTGTATATCCAAAAGTACTAGATAAAAATATGAAGTTGAATTGTATGGAACAATTCTATATAATATTAGGGAAAAAATATTACATTAAAAGATAAGGTATTATTGTTGTTCTTTTAAAGAAAGAATGATCCTTTAAGAAATTCTTTAACTAATAAGTTTAAATTAGAGTGTATCTTTACTAGTAAAATTTATGTTGTAAAAATGCACATTAGCATATTTTAATTCGAAATTATTAGCAGAGACACTTGCTTCGCTACTAGACAAGAGACCTAATTCAACATATTTCTTAAAGTTATATGATTTAGTATAGTTCTCAACCATATTGTAAATTGTAGGATATATCTTCTTCTAATATGTGGAATTAGGCTTTATTTCTGCTCTTAGATTTTGTAAGTCTTAATAATTATATTAATAAGGCCTAAAATGAAGGTAAATTAAGAAGATCTTTACCTAATTGTTAAATTGAAAGTTTAGATAAAAAGTATATTGCTGAAATCAAATCTTTCGCATCACCACCAGTTGATGTAGCCACAGTTATGAGCAGTGTCATGATCGTGCTTGGCAAAGATCCTACCTGGGCAAGTGTCAAGAAAGAATTAGCTGACCCTAAGTTCGTCGATAAAATTATGAATTTTGACAAAGATAATATACAGCCAAGAACCCTTAAAGCTATTGAAAAATACACTAAATAAGAGAATTTCTAACCAGCCTACGTTAAAGAAAAGTCTATGGCTGCTGGAGCATTGTGTATGTGGGTGAGATCACTTGAAGATTATGCTAAGGCACTTAAAGTCGTTGGTCCTAAGAGAGATAAGAAAGCCTATGCTGAAGAATAACTTAGAAAGAAGGTTGAATATCTTCAGAAACTTGAAGAGGAATATAAAGAACTTGCGGATAAACTTGCCGAATTGGATGACAACTATCAGAGAACAATGTCTGATATGCAAAGTTACAAGAAAGAATTAGAAGATCTCTAAACTAAGATTGATAGAGGTGATAAGTTAATTACTGGTCTTTCAGGTGAGAAGACTAGATGGGAAGCATCACTTATTGAGTTAGATGATCAATATGAAAAATTAGTTGGTGACTGTATCTTAGCAGCTGCATTTATGAGTTACTGTGGACCTTTCCCATCTGAGTACAGAGAAAACCTAGTCGGTAACTGGATATCGACCATTGAACTGGAAAAGATACCTTTCACTCCCAACTTCGATTTTTCAGAATTCATGGCAGGCTAAGCAATTGCTAGAGAATGGTAGATGAATGGATTACCAACAGATAAGTTCTCATTTGAAAATGGTGTACTTGTAACTAAGGGTCTTAGATGGGCTCTTAATATTGATCCTCAGAATCAAGCCAACAACTGGATTAAGAAAATGGAGGGTGATTCCCTGGTTATCGCTGATTTCAAGGACACTAACTATATAAAGAAGATTGAATTAGGAGTAGTGCAAGGAAAGCAAGTTTTATTCTAAGATGTTGAATAAGAAATGGACCCAGTATTAGATAATATATTGAATAAGTCTATCGTCATGATTGGAAAGAAGATGATTATCAAACTAGGAGGTAATGATATTGAATATCACAAGAATTTCAAGCTATATATCACAACTAGAATGTCTAATCCTCATTACACTCCTGAGGTTTCAACCAAGGTTGTACTAGTTAACTTTACTGTCAAGGAATCAGGTCTAGAAGAACAATGCTTAGGTATTGTTGTTAAGAAAGAGCAACCTAATTTAGAACAGACAAAGAATGATGTTGTATAGAGAATTGCAAATAACAAAAGACAATTGATTGAGCTTGAAGATAAAATTTTGAGAATGCTTTCAGAATCTAAGGTAAATCTACTTGAAGATGTTAGTTTGATTTCTACATTGCAGATTAGTAAGGAAACATCTGATGAAGTCAAATAGAATTTGGAGTAGGCTGAATAGACTATGAAGAGAATTGATGATACTAGAGAAACCTATAGACCATGCGGTAAAGTAGCATCAATCTTATTCTTCGTTCTTAATGACCTTAACAAGATAGATCCTATGTATTAATTCTCTTTGGAATGGTATAAGAGACTTTTCTAAAAATCAATCGAAGACAGCAAAGAGTAAGGGTATGGTGATAGAATCAATAACATTCTCAAAACTCATTAATTAGCTGTGTATAGGCAAGCATGTAGATCATTATTTGAGAAGCATAAACTTCTACTTAGTTTACAAATTGTAGTTAAACTAAGAATGAATGAAGGCAAAATAAATGAGGATGAATGGGCATTCTTCTTAAGAGGTGGTTAGGTGATGGATCGATCAACTCAACCTCCTAAACCACCCTTTGAATGGATAAGCAACAGCGCTTGGGATAATGTTACTGAATTGGAGAAGTGGCTTCCAGAAACCTTTACTGGAATTGCAAACGCTATCACTCTTAATCCCAAGGAATGGCAGAGATGGTTCTTATCTTCTAGACCAGAGCCTGAAAATGCTCCTCTACCTGGTGAATGGGAAACAAAATGTGATGAAAGACTGAAAAAGATGATTGTTTTAAGATGCCTAAGACCTGACAGAGTTTTGTTTGCAATCAGAAACTTTGTTGAACAATTCAGAAAGGAATTTATTGAGAATAAGCCTACTTAACTATAAGAGGTTTATGATGAATCTTAATCAGATACTCCGATTATTTTCGTACTCTCACCAGGAGTTGATCCTTCTGATCAATTAAGAAAATTCTCTGAGAAGATGAATCAGAAGATTGAATCTATTTCTTTAGGTAAAGGATAGAGTGAAAAAGCTAAGAGAATTTTGACAGAGGGAGCTGATAAAGGTAACTGGGTGTTCTTGGCAAATTGCCATTTGTCTATTAGTTTATTGCCTGAACTTGAATCTATTATTGATTTGGTATTTAAACAGCACAACGATCCCAATTTCAGATTGTTCTTATCAGCCAGTCCTCATCCTAAGTTCCCAATCTCATTGCTCCAAAGATCTTTGAAAGTGACATAAGAACCTCCTAGAGGAATAAAAGCAAATATGCTAAGATTATATGATAATATGGGAACGTTCTAAGAGGTTGACAAAGACAAAAACTTCAGAAAGGCTATTTATGGATTATGCTGGTTCCATTCTATTCTTATTGAGAGAAAGAAGTTTAAGACCTTAGGTTGGAACGTATCCTATGCTTTTAATGATTCTGATTATTCAGTCTGCGAGGATTTGATTGCTATTTATATGGGTCGCTTAAAAGATGGAAAACCTGCTGATACTTATGATAAGAATGCTCTCGTGCCTTGGTAAGCCATCTAATATCTGATAGCAGAAGCCAACTATGGAGGTAGAATTACAGATGATAGGGATAGAAGATTGATTAAAGTTTATGCTAAGGAAATCTTCAATGAGTCTTTGATCACAGCTGAGAAATGGAGACCACCTGGAACAGATGATTTAACCTATGGATATCCCGCTGATGAGTAGAATGCAAAACATCCAGACCAGGCAGCATTATTCACACCTGACTATTTCTATACTGAGATCTTTGAGAAAATGGAATCTATAGATTTCCCAGTGGCTTTTGGATAACATATTAATGCTGAAATTACCTCTTAAATTCTAGATTCAAATGAGCTTTTGGATTCGATTCTTAGTTTACAACCATAGAAAGTATCTGCAGATGGTGAATCAAGAGAAGATAAAGTCATGAAGTTGATTAATGATCTTTAAGAAAATATGCCAACTCAACTTGATGTATTTGCCTTGAAATATAAATTTAGGAATGATGAAAATCCTTTGAATGTTGTGCTCGTTTAAGAAATCTCAAGATATAATATATTATTGAATTTGCTTTTGAATTCACTTGAATAGTTGGAGAAAGGTATTAGAGGATTTGTGGTTATTTCACCTGAATTAGAAAGCATTATGTCATCACTATTTGAGAATAAGGTTCCTAAGTAATGGGGATTCGCTTACTTCTCTCTTAAGCCTTTAGCTGTTTGGATTAGAGATTTGAATGAGAGATATAAGTTCTTCACTGATTGGGCATCAAAGAGTGCACCATTTGTATTCTGGATTTCTGCATTTACTTATCCAACTGGATTTACAACATCATTACTGTAAAGATTCAGTAGAAAACCTAATGGAGCTCCAATTGATAAATTGGAATTTGATTTTATACCCATTCCTAAACCCTTGAAAGATATTAGTGAACATGCTAAGGATGGTGCTTATATTACCGGTCTTTATCTTGAGGGAGCCAAATGGAACTTCGACAAACAATTTTTGATGGAACCAGAAGTTATGGAGTTGCAAGTGCTTATGCCTGTTTTACACTTCAAGCCAATTTCTAAGAGATCTAAACCCCCTCAAAACGTCTATGAATGTCCTTGCTACTATTATCCTATCAGAGAGGGTACTATTGATAAAGATTCATTCATGCTTAAGATTGATCTAAAGACAGGAGATAATCCACCAGAATTTTGGATTAAACGTGGTACTGCCCTTCTTATGTCCTTAAATAATTGATTGGTGTCAACATTTAAAGATTAATTTAATAACTATTTTAAATTTAATTATTCAATAATAATATATAAAAAAATCTTTATAAATGACGTAAATTCTGCAAAGAAGACTATTACTGACTTCTGTATTTGTTCTTGGTGTATCGTTTGTCTTTGGCTAAGAGACTTAAGTTCAACCTGAGGAATAGCCCGTTCAAGACTCGAATGCTGATGCCTTATGGTGGGATGACTTCATAACAGGCTTCTATTAGAGTTTTGTTATCATTTTCTTGGCAGAACTAGGTGATAGGACTTTTATTATGGTCATGCTTATGTCTACTTATTTAAATCGCTTTTACCTTTTTATTATGGGGTGCTGCGTGATGGTAGCTATGCACACTTTATCAACACTTATCGGAGCATTCTTTGCTTATCTAATACCAAAGAATATCGTGCAGATCATCGTCATTATATTGTTCTTAACATTCGGTTTCTTAATGCTTTACAAAGGATGCTTTCCTAAATCTAAAGATGATGATGAAAGCGACGAGGAAGAAGAAATTAAGAACGAGTTTGAGAAATTCAAACAGCTGTAAGATACTCAAGAGCCATTACTTGAAGGGTAAAATATTCAGGCTGATGGTGAGAAAAACGGAGATGATATTAAGAAAGTACATAATGAAAAGGCTTCAGCTAAATGGTATCAAAGATCAACATGGGGTTTCTTGATTTTCTCATTGATGTGTCAAGAGTGGGGTGATGTGTCTTAAATCGCTGCTATTGGGCTAGCCGCTAAGTATGGTATGCTTGGCATTATTATTGGAGGTAGCTTAGGTCACATAGGGTGTATTTTGGTTGCTCTCCTATTAGGAGTCGTAGTAAAGAAGTTCTGTACTGAGAGAATGTTGCAAATATTTTCAGGTTTATTGTTTTTAACCTTCGCCACAATGGAAATCATCAAAGCAGTCCAAGGAGAGTGATTCTGTAGGGTATTTAATACTTAATAATTCAATTCAATTTAACACCTTTCTTTCTAATCTGTCCTATGGGGTTTTGGGGTTTTGG
>LASR02012542.1:0-11632 GCA_001272965.2 Paraurostyla sp. PUJRC_G6
CCCCAAAACCCCTTGAGTAAGATTAGAAAATAATAAAAGATTATAATATAAATTAATATGTCATCTATAGAAAGTGCAGCTTAAATTGAGCAATTCTTAATTCTGGCAAAAGGTTAAAAAGCTAAAGCTCTCGAGACTATCATCGATTAAATTCTCTCTCATCAAGCCATTTATGTCTTTGGTGAATTCTTATCCCACCAGAATTTCATGGAGGTATGTATAATTTTTTACTATTAAATCTGGCAAAATTCTGAAATTCATTATTTTAGATTGGTGCAGACAATAAGTATTTGAAGACTTTGCAGTTGTTTGCTTATGATAACTATGCTATTTACAAACAAGATAAGGCTTAATATATTGACTTGAAACCTCAGCAAGTCAAGAAACTTAAGATGATCAGTATTGCAGACACCGCTACTAAGAATAAGACTCTCTATTACCAAGATTTGATGAGAGATTTAGATATCTAAAATATCAGAGAGTTAGAAGATTTGATTGTCGATTGTTTCTATAATGAGTTGCTTCTAGGAAAGTTGGACTAATTAAACTAGCAATTCCATGTCTTGCATACCTACGGCAGAGACCTGAGAGAGTCAGACATTGATTCTATGTTATAGAAACTTGAGGATTGGGATAAGCAACTAGAGAAGGCTTAAGTACTGATAGAAACCAATGTTTAAGGATGCAATAAGAGCATTTAAAACACTTATGAAAGATAATTGGCTTTGGAAGTTGAGATTAGAAATAAGAGAGACCATATGCTTGAGAACATTAATACTGGTAATGAGCCAGATTTCGCTGGTAGTGGACCTGGGCTAGCTCTAGGCAAGAAGAAGAGCTCCAAGAGATAGGATGATGAAGGCGGCAGCGGAGGTTTCTTGTCAGGCTTGAGAAGTGGTTTCTTAAATAGATGATGATTATTTTCTTTAATTGATTAATAAATTTGAAATAATAAGTTATAAGAAATGAAGAAAGCGAAATATCACTAACATCAGCCTAAATATTAGGTACCTGTAGATGTTAACTATGCTGAAGATAATTTTGGTCCTCAAGATCGCTATAATCTAAATGAGTCTAGCAAATATCAGCCTTCTTAGAATGATAGACCTTCAAATACAACTGTAGATGAGGAGGAAGATGACTTAGATTTAAATTAGATCAGTAACAAAGACTTAGAAGAGAAGATTAGAAAAATGAGAGAGAGAATAAGAAGGAAGCAGGAAGGAGGTCACCCTGACTCTGATGAAGAAGATTAGGATGAGGATAATGATAATGAAGAACAAAGTGATAATCAAGAGGAGAGCGCAGATCATTAGAATGATGATAATTAGCAATATTATGAAGAAGAGGAAGATGAGGGAAATAATCATTAACAGTAATTCTAGGAGAGTCTTGGAAAAGAAGCTAATCATAGTAATGATTAGATATTTGGTGAAGAAGATGAGGAGTTGACTAGCTCACAGCTGAAATAAGTGGACTTAAAGGCTAAGATTGAGCAGATGAAGTAAGCTATTGCTCAATATTAGAATAATGTAGTCGATGCATCTGCTAACGATAACATTAATGAATAAAATGAAGATGATTATGAAATTAATAATTAGAGAAACTATCCCTCATCATCAAGTAAAAGTAACGATGCTACCGTTCCTAGCAGCTCTAAGCATCAAAGAAAGCAACCAAAAAATAATTTCCAAAAAAGAGGACAGTAGTAGGAAAACTCTTATGAAGAAGAAAAATCTTAAAACATTAGATAAAGGCAATTACAATCTTAAAAATCTTCAAAATAATTAGAAAAAGAAACTAGAAGAAAAACCTTTTAATAATAAAAAAGTAGAATATAAGAAGACTAAACATAATATGATTAAAATGATTCTTAATATAGAGAAGAAGATGATTCAGCTGATTTTGATGATGATTCCTAGGTCTACAGTGATACTGATGACGGTGTTTCTAAATACACTGCCAAATCTAAGAAGTCGCATAAAAGAAATCAGAAAAGAAATAGAGATAAAAGTCCATAGTCTAATATGACTCATATGTTTGATCCTAATGGATTTCCATTGGGATAGATTGCTCCTAATCCTTTGTTTCCTGATGCAGCATGGCAGCCAAATCCTCTAAATATAAATCCACTTTTTATGCAACCTCCTGGTGTTCCACCTTAATTAGGAAATCCTATGCTTGGAATTCCTCCAATGCTAGGTTTACCACCTCCTCCTGGTATTACTAACCCATTAGAATTGGCTGCGTTTTATTAACAATAATAGCTATTGCAGTAGCAATAAGCTCAATAAACCTTTGGTCCTAATGTAATACCAAACTTTATGCTTTAATAGCCTTAACCACCCTTAATGAGTTAACCAAATTTATTATTTAACTAGCAGTAATAATAACAACAATAATAGTAGTAGTTATAGTAATACCAATAATAAATAAAATAACTATAAGATCAATAGTAGACCCTATAAAATTAACTCAATTAATCCACTAAGGAACAGTAGGGATTGACATAGAAGTTAATTGAGTATGAAAAAGAGATTTAATAATTGCAAATGCTTCTCCATGACACAAAGAATTAATATGAGTAAGAGATTAAGCTTATGTCAAGAGAGACCCAGTATAAATATGATGATTATTAAAGACTCAAACATGATAATCAGTTCCTCATTGATAAGCATGAGACCACCCACTAGAAATATTAGAGTCTGAAAAGAGAGTTTGAGAACCAGAAAGAATTCTATGAGAAAGCTTTGGAGCAACGATTTAACTAAATGGAAGAGTTCGAAGAGGAATGCATGCATTTAAGATCAAGAGTGAAGGAGCTAGAGGATAGAGAAAATGATAACAAAATTAAATGTGACCTTGCTCTCAGAGACAAAGATGATTTCAAGAAGAAGCTAGACATGAAAGATCGTGAAAACCTTAATGGCACTAAGAAAGAGGAGGAGTTGCTGAGTAGAATAGAAGATCTCTAGAAATAGCTAAAAGATAAAGAGTCTGTAACAGATAAGAAAGTTGAAGAGAATTTCAACCTTAAATAAAAGATTGATGGCCAGAGATAGGAGATGGAGAAGCAAAGGAAAAGAATCGAAGTGGTTGAGGATTAGCTCACACATAAGGAGCTTCAATTTAAGCAAATTAATGAAGACTTTGAGAACTACAAGAAGAAACAGAAGTATGAAAAGTAAACAATAGGGAGCAACAGCGGTGCAGCAGTTGAAGAGATCAGGAATGAGCTCATGATTGAGAAAAGCTAAAACAATTCATTGAGACAGTAGATTGAGCATATGTCTGAAGAACTATATGAAATGCGAGAGTAAATGCAAGAGTTTGAGTAAGTAAGGAAAGAAAGAGATCAACTGAGGAGGGAACTACAGCAGTCATCAAACTCAGCAAAAAACTAAAGAAATAACAATAATGAAAACATGTATTCAAATATAGGTGGGAATTCAAATAGGAATTAGAGAATATAGAGAGAAGATAATTATGAGGCTGAAATCAATTGGGGAACCAACAACAAGCAGGAGATGCCACAGAGAAGACCAAAATAGAATAATTACATTGAAGAGCAGTCAAGTTCAAAGCCTTCAAATAAATATAACTTACCAGCTTCATTTTTTTAAGACAATGACTACACTGAGGAATAAATTCTTAACTAAGCCTTATATCAATAAAAGCCCCTTGTTAATGATAGATCTAATAATATCGGTAGCAAGTAGACTTAACAGAGAAATTAACAGTTCATTCCACCAGGTATATAAACTAAAGCAGACAAGGAAAAGGAGCAGAGGATGGAGTAAGTCAAGAACATCGAGTAGAACCTCTTAAATCTATAACTCGAGTAAAAGAGGGTATCATATATAATAATTTAACATTTTTAGCTATAAGGTGAATTTGACAGGATTCCAGACAATCCTAAGACTATAGCACAGCGCCGAAGAAAGGAGGATTTAGACAGGGAGATAAAGATAGTCAATAAAAACATTAGTGGTTTAAAGAATAAGTTAAGAGAGTTAGATGCTCTTCACAGATGATGATGATAATCATAAAGATTAATTTTAATATAAGTAGTTATTATCATTATTAATGAGACCTTTTTGACTTCTCTGCGTCTTTTAGCTTGGCTATCTTGAGAATGGCTTCGATAGAGAAGGGTTGAAATTTGACTCCGTTTCCTTTGTAGAATTTGTTCTGGAACTCCACCCAGTGGAGTCTGAGGGTGTGGAGGAAAGCCTCCATCAAGTCCATCATCATTAAAACTGCAACTGTAAAGGCTAAGAAAACGAAGAAGCCAAAGAATAACTAATAAGGATTAAGAATATTTATTACAGTTAAGAAAGAGCCTGATTTAAAACCTTGTACTAAAGTATTATCAAAGAATACTTTAGCAAGTTAAGAGTGTGCCAGAGACAATGCCCATAATCTCAAATAACTAGCAGTATTAGACACAGTCCCCAGAACAAACTCTATTGTCTCGATTAGTTAATGAATAAACAAATCACTAAAGCTATGATGATGCTTGCCTCTTTCATCTGAGTTCACAGTGTCTAGGTCTATGTTACTATGTCTTTCAAATTATGGCTATGGCTCATCATTTATAGCATTGTATTATTTACTGTGCCCCTCTGCGTCTATTAAAGTAGTTTTAGCAGGGTGCTTATTCTACTTGCTATTCTCATAAAATGGCTTAACTAGAAGCATTATTGGGACAGTTATTAATGCTATTATCAGAAGACTTCTCATGATAAATGTTTAATTATTAAAAAGCGGTGTTTCTCTAAGTTTAGGATCACTTTGCTCTCCAAAGTTAAGAGCCATAACTATCATCTAACTAATTATAGAGGGAGGCTTTGCCCCCTCAACTTCTTCAAAATTAGTTAGCCATTTGACAATGATCATCAGATCCATAAACCCAAACAGCACTAGCAATAAAATTATTTGAGGTATGAATTCAAAATAAAAGTCAATGCTTCTTTTGAAATAGTTTGAATTAATAGCTTTCATAAATACTCCAAGTGACATCTGGGCCACTCCCAATATAACAGAAATCTTCATCTTTAAAGAATTCATATAAGTCAATTCATTCTTTGCCAAATACCACATAGGATCAACTCCGATAGGATAAGTACAATCCTTTTTAAAAGTAACCTCTTTGGTAGTATGGTCAGAGATATAGCATGATGATCCAAAAAGATAGATTGGTATTGAGGTGAAATCATTATAAATGAAGCCACAATAAAAAGAAAAGAAACCCATCAAGAGCAATAGATATCTTATCATATATAACGATCCAGTAATTGTTCCAGGATTAGGTTTGGAGATTATTAAATATGATGAGAACACTATCAGGATGATTCCATGCATTATGTCTCCAAACATGACCCCAAACAAAAATGGAAATGTTACTATTGTAAAAATAGCTGGGTTAATCTCTTAATATTAAGGAATACCATATGTATTGACAATCTCTTAGAATGGCCATGAAAACTCATTAGCTTCTATATATGTAGGTCTTATAAAAGCTTCTTCATCATACTTCTTAATTAGATGAATCTAGGGTCCTTCAATGTTTCTGCGGGATCTTATCTCATCAAGTCTCTCTTCTAATTTAATTTGAAGCTTAGTGGGGCACCAAAACAGCCCCATTAAGATTTTCTCGCTATCTTTGAGCTTATTTAGCTCAATGTAGATTGATTTCTCCTTGAGGATGTACCATTTATATATTTGAATGAGAGAATACTCACCTCCGCTCATCTTATTCATATCAATTAAATACTTTTTCAGTTATGAGTTTGTGATATTGATAAGCTCTTTGGTCTCTTCTTTCTGCTTCAGTAAACCAGAGAAATCTCTATCAACCTAGGATTTATCAATCTCAAATCTACATAAGCATTTAGTTCATAAAATTACACTGGCTCAAGAGTGCTGGAGCATACTTTATAAATTGATTCTCTCATAAACGACCCTGATTCGAACATAATCAAGTAGACTAGATTAGTCTAATGACTTTTTATACCTTTAAGGATGTCCTCAGGCTTCACATCCATGTTAAAAAATTAAGCAAAAGCTTTTCCTCTGGTTGCTCTGAATAATAGTTTCTTGAATGTCATTTATTCAGCTTTCTTTATTGTGCCTCCTAGATACATTAATTTAGTTGCACCACCTCCTAACAAAGGAGAACTAAGATCATTCTTTGAAGATCCCATCAGCAAGGGTGTTCCTAGATTTGAAGGTGAGGAATTACTCTGCTATTCATATCTCTCCTCCTAGTTAAATATCCTCTTTACATTCTAGAGAACGCTAATCTTTGCTAATATTGTTTGATACATGTCAATCATCCTCTCAAGACCCATTTCCTACTATTTCAGAAATGCTGTTTTGTCGATTAGATCATTCTCTATATCATTAAAGAGTAAATGAGCTGCTTTTTTCTTTTCCAGGGTATATTGATTCACCTACTGAAGGAATATCTCCACATTAGCTGGCTATTTCATTTCTACTCTATATTTCTTGCATATATCCTCTAACTATCTATTATATTTATGATAAACTTTATATCTTACTGTATCATAAGCTCAGCATCTTCACCTCTTCTGACTTGGCTGAAGTAGCGAAGATGATGAGGTTGCTCTCCTTTGTTCAAATCAACAAAGTGCAGACAATTGATAGAACCCAACTCATTCATGATGTCCCAATCATTATCTTTTGGGATTAAAATCTCATACAAGAGAACCTCTTAAGATCTAAAGAATATCATTATATAGGTTAAACTGTAAAAGATTTACCTGAGAAGACTCATTTTTTGTACTATTGTCTGTTAACGCAATAATTTATTAATGATTAATAATTTATTAAATTATGAAATAAAGATAGTAAAATTCAAACATAAGCAAATGACTTATATTGTTTTTAGGTTCTGAACATATGGCTAGTTACATGACCATTTCTCTTAATCTGGTTAATGCTAGTTAAAAAGGAACCTTAATTAATTTATGCTTTACTATCAAAGACATTAGAGTCTAATTTATTCTTAGTTTGTTACAGATGTTTTATTTATATGTCATTATTAATGAGAATCTTTCTTCTATTGAGAATCAAATCAAACAATGCTTAAGACTACAAGTCTTAATCATTATATCCAGGATCTTATATGGGTGGTAATTTAGAAAGAAAATTATAATCTTGAAGTGTATTTGCTTTAGGGAATGCTGATTATAGCAAAGAATTATTCCTTGATTTGAAATTTGAAGATTTCTAATCTTATATCGATGTCTCTAAATTTTTCAATGATAGAGTATTGAACATTGTTACTTTCTTGATTAAGCTTTAGTCATTTGATTAATTTTTCTTCTTGTTTTCTTCAGCTCTCAATGATGCAGAGCTCTATACTTATGGAAGTGACACTTACCGTTTATCAGATTCACTTTTCCTCTGTATTCGTATAATTTTTTGCAAAGGTTTTTGCGAGGTTTTAGGGAGAAGGGCTGTTTATGAATGGGATATCACCATTGAGGATTAATATCTGCTCTTATTTTCTAAGGCTTTAGTTGAAGTTGCTGATTCAGCATCGAGGAGAGGCATAATTTGTATTTTATTGAATATTAGATCTTTTGAGCTATTTATTCTTGTTTTCTTCCTCTTTAATTTGGGCTTCTGATAATAGTAATCTTCGTCATGCTATTATTAGTCCTCTTCTTTTATTTCATTATCATTAACTACCAAGACCATATCTTGTTTATCTTCTGCCGAATCATTCTCTTCGGCAACTTATAAAGCCACCTCTTTAGGTTACTACCTCCAGACTACTGAATTCATTTTAAGTAAGTTATGAGATGGACTTAATAGGGGCATAGTAGATGCTTTGAATCTGACAATATTTTTAGTGCTTTTACTTTTTTTACTATTTTAAATTGCTGCCCTTAATGCTCTTTATTCTTCTTTTTTCCTTTGTTTAATTATTGGCTTGAAATCTAAATTCCTAAATGGAAACTTATCTAGCTTTTCCTCTATCTATATCTTTTGCTCGAACTGTCTATTGAAATCTCCAATCTTTTGATGAGGAGAGAAAATAAACTTAGCAAGTTTCATCCACGGAGACTTTTTACCAATAGTTTCTTTATTTTCATTTTCTATAGAATCTTATTCCTGGTCACTTATAAGATTGGCAGAAATTTAGTTATCAGAAAACTTAAGAGCCTGGGGAATATTATTAAGAGGATTGTTCAATTTAGAAAATTATTTCTTAGCATTAATTGCTTATTATATAGGATCATCATAATTTTAGACAGTATCAAAATCCATTATAGGTATTCCGAATTGTGGTTTTTCTAAAATAGCTTATCTTGATATACTAGACTAATGCAAGAGTGGAAGCTAGGATAAGGATTTATTGTGTTGGGCAAGAGAAGAAAATGAGAGTGAATTGTCCATTAAATAATAGAAATTATAACTTTTTTAAGAAACTTTATAAGTAGCAGTTGCTTAAGAATAATTTTAAATTTGAATTAATTGTAAAATGTTTCAAGATATCAGCTCCATAGTAATTAACAAACCATCTAATGTTAATCCCTTGATAATGCAGTTCTAGCCTAAATAATAGAATAATGCTAATCACTCCTCAATTTATAACACATCATAGTACAGCTAAATGTAAAATTAGAATTTAAATTAGACAAACACAATGCATTCTGGTGTGTCCAAATAAAATTCATTTGCTTCAAATAATAATCAGAATTATTTAAATGGTACTTCTTCTATCTAGTAAACTTCATACAATCACTAGCAGAGCTACTCACCTCCAATTAAAGAGTACTCTAAATCAAGTTAAAATATGAATCATTCAATTAATTAATAATCTATAACTAATGATAGAGTGAAAAATCTTTAAATTCTATATGAAGAAAGATTAAATCATATGCAATTCCAGCTTAAGAGCCTTTACCATCGGATTGCAACTGATGAAATAGCCCAAACACTTAAAGAGAATTCAGTCTCTCAAGAATTCATCCTAGATCGTATAAAAGAGCTTTTAGAGGAAGCTCTACTAAACGAAAAAGAGCTTTAAATCGAAAAATGCCTTCAAGAAATAGCTTTTTTGAAGAGTGAATTAGCAAATTATTAATAAGAGTTATTAAATAAGTCACAAATACCTATCTAATATAAAGAATAGCTTGAGAAAGAAGGTGGTAAAATGAGATATCTAGAATTAGAGAACCAATAAATAAAAGAGAAGATAAAATAGTTAAGCTAAGTTTATTAGGTTAATGAAGAAAGCTTCAAAACTGTAATGGTAACTAAAGAAGAAGAATTATCATTCTGCAAGAACTAATATAAGTAATTGCAAAGTCAAGTGGACTAGTATGAGATGACAGTATAAAATTAATAAAAGTAATTTAATGAGCTTCAGCAAGAGCTTTACTAAATTAAAAGACTATATGAAACCTTGCTGGAAGAATTTGATAAGAAAAAGTCTAAGCATGATTAAACTATGTATTAATATTAAGACTAGTAAAATGAGATATCTCTTTTGAAATCTCAAAACTTCGATCTATAACTCTAAATTAAAAGAATTATAGCTGAATATCAAACTTAATAAGAAGTTCTTAGTCAATGTGAAAGGGAGAAGTAAGATTTACTAGAGAAATTTAGCAATTATGGAGAGCATCTACAAAAGACTCAACAAGATTTAATAGATAAAGCTAAGATTTAATTTACTGATAAATTAGAGAGCTATAAATTAAAGATAAAGGCTTACAAATAGCAAGAGTAAAATTATAGTCAGTCTATTGAATAGGAAAAAAGAATAGCTATTGATGTTAAACAACATTTTGAGTAAATCATAGCATAGATGAAAGATGATATGCGAAGAATCAAAGAAGAATGGGAGAGAAGACTTTAAGAGGAGGATATTGAGCATTAAAGATAGATTCTTACCTTGCAATCATAATAAGCAATATAGATTTAAAATGTTAAATAAGAATGCACTTTTCTGTTTGAGTAAAAAATAAACTCTATAAAGAGAGAACAAGAAATTGAGCAAGATAAGAATAGGAAAGACTCTGATGAAATCAGAGAGAAATTAAAAGAAAAATTAGATAAAATGGAAAGAGAATACATTAAAATCTCAAAGCATGAAGAAATATTGAATGAAGAAATCAGAAGATGTTAGGAATCAGTTTAAGAACAAGTTAAAAAGATAAAAGAAAGGATTGAAACTGAGATTGTTGCTAGAATGGAGGATAGAGAGGGAGAAAGAGAAAAATAAAATTAATAAACTATCAAAAGACTAAGAGAATAGTTCGAATAGGAAAAGGCCAATTAAATATAAGATTTGGAATTGAAACTTTAAAAATAATATGATTGGTAAATTAGAGAAATAAAAGAGGAGCATAATCATGAATTGAAACAACTAGCAAAAAAATATGAAATGTAAAATGAAGATATTCTAAATAGGAATCAAAAGATGGCGTCTGAGATATAATATCTAAAGAATCATTTAGAGGAGAAGAATTAACTTTTGTCAGAACTCCAGTAAGAAATTGAAGGCGAAAGATAATATGAATAAAGCCGAATTCAGGAACTTGAATCTGATAACTAAGCAATGAAAAATGAAATAGAAAGACTTCAGGATCTAATAGAGTCCAACCAAAATGACTTTGAATCTTAACTAAAATAAATCAGTTTGAATCATTATCAAGTATTAGACTAGACTAGAACAAGGCATCAAGCTACCTTAAAGAAAATATAAAAGCTTGTTAATACATAATTAAAAGATCTCAGACGATAGCTTTAATAGATGAAAGATGAGCTTTAAAACTCGAATTTCATTCAGAAGTTGTAAAAGTAATTTATCAGAGATTACGATAAGCTTATGATTAATTCTAATACTCTTAATTCTTAGTTGATGATGACTCTTAAGAATAGAGAAAATATAATTCATGAAAAAACAATGATTGAATAGGAGTATTCTCAACTTTAGGAATAGTACGAGCAGGCTGAGATTAAAATTTAAAAGCTCAAGCAAGAAAAGCAAAAGGAGTAGAAATTCTAAAAGCAAGAGTTTCTGAAAGTTTTAGACACTGCTAAGAAAGAAGTTTAAAGAAAGTACTAAGATGAATTAAAGTAACTCAAACTTAATCTCAGAGATTTCAAGAAAAGATTGCTAGATGAGATGCTAAGTAAAGAAAAAGAGGTGAGATAGCTGCATCTTCAGCATTAACTTGAGAAATCGCATCTACAAGATTCTCTGTAAACCTCTCATTCTCAGATAATGGAATTAACATCTAAACTGTAAAAAGCATATGTACAGTTTGAAAAGGAGAAAAAGTAGCTAGATGAATAAAAGAAGGGGTGGATTGAGGAATTCAAGAAGAAGTATCAATTTAAGGAGAAAGAAATAGAAGGATTAACCAATTTAATTAGCAAGAGCTACCTAAGTATTAACAGTACGATTGATAATATAAGAGTGGCAGCTAAATTAGAAAGTGAAGTAGAAGAATTAACTAAAAAGGTATAGAAGTAATAAATGAATTAGAGCAGAAGTGATTCTTCTTAAAGAAATAATTATCAATGATTAAATTTTAAATTACTAAGTAATTTCATTAATTCATAATAACGGGGTTTTGGGGTTTTG
>LASR02012543.1:0-10233 GCA_001272965.2 Paraurostyla sp. PUJRC_G6
AACCCCAAAACCCCATGATATATAACTAGATACATATGAGCAATAAAGAAATGGAAATTAATTGAAGTTTGTAAGGCTTCATCATCATAGTTATTAATTTATAGTAATGACTACGACACTATTCACCAAATCAATTTAGGAAAGTTACTTAACCATTAAATCATTAAAATGAAATAATGGTCCATTAAACTTCCATATAACACTCATTCATTTTTAAGAATTGTAAACGACTCTAACGTTCTTCTTGTTCCCTATTTAATAATAAATATTAATTATAAAAGTTATGAAATTAAGATTTTAGAGGTCTTATCCTCCAATTAAATTCATTTAAAATTAAATCATTTTTCATCTGAAAGCGCTATTAAGAGCAGCTCCTAAACTTCCTCTTTAATATGGCTATTGCTAGAATTGATTTTGATCTCCCATTGGGTTTGGCACTCCTAGGCCCATATTATTATTAAAATTGTTGATATCATTGGGAAACTCTGATCTCATCATAGGGTTCTGGAAGTTTCCTGTCATTATGTTATTTGATTATCCAGCTCCCATGAAACTATTTTAATTACTTCCTCCTGGTCCCCCAAGTAGTCCAAGCTCTTCATATTATTTGAAAAAGCGGTCCTATTTAGCACTACGAGTATCCCAAACTTCAAATTCTAATTCTCTTACTGTAAAAGGCTTGAAAGTTGTCATTGCTTCAAGTGGCTTATCAGATTTGAACTTAGCCTGTGGATTACCATAGCATAAGGCAGCCTTAATTAGTTCTTCACGCTTCCTCAGCAAGTATTGGTCTCCGGCTGCAGACATAGTATAATCGGAGAGCTTGAATTTGAATTCTTCTGCATATATAACAGGATAAAGTTTTTGAATAAACTCTTTTGTCTTATTCATAATAAACTCCACATTCATCTTCTGCCTAGCATTAAGTGTTGACCATACATCTTCAGACCAAATTGAGATTATTTATTCACAGATATCTGGATTGTCAAGTATTTTTGGGAAGCAAGAAATAACCACATCACCTTCAGGATGTCTGAATGTATTCATTGAGGATTCCTTTAATAGTTTCTCGCCTAGGTAGTTTCTAAAACCACTAACGAAATAAAGAAGACGTTTTTAGATGAAGCAAGCTCTTGGGAGCATTTCTAAGTGGAATTTAGTTTCATCTGTGAACTTGATATGAGGTCTGATTGAAACAGTAAGTTGAGAAGTGATCTTGCTTGTCATGACTTTCTTAATATATTCAAAGCCTGTTCTATTAGTGCGAACGTCTGAGTCTTTAATAATCATTTCAGCATTAGGACTGCCTCCTTTGATTGGCAATTTATGAGTCATTTATCTATCAAGAAGACTTAAATCTAGCTGGCACCAACCACAACTCATTTCAGTAGTTTTTTCTCCAATCTTAACACATATGACTAGTTCAAAAATCATAAATATGTTGGGTTTAACGTAGTCATCTTTACTAGATGCTTTAAATAGGACAGGATTAGTGCCATTGTCTCTCCATGCATTAAACTTCCAAATATCTTCATCATTCTAATTGTAAAGAGCATTTACCTGGACTGCGTTGATGATAAAATCTCTCTTAACAGTATCGAAGAGCCCAACTCTTACCATTCTCTTAACTATTTAGTTATTTCTGTCGAATCCCTGATTGCTCTATGGAATAGGCACTCCCTATGCTTCTTCCATCAATATTTAGCATCCTATTTCAGTATGTAATGGCCTAAGGCGAGGTTAGAATGCTCTCTAGTTCTAGAGTGGCGATATATTCTCCTATAGCACTGGGAACAAATCCTTATAAAGCATGGTAGTTGGGTCTATTTGTGGCACAAATACAGAGCTTGGTAGGTTCTTCTTAAATTTAACCCATTACTCTGTGAAGAAAGAAGGAACAAAGTTCTAAGGCATATTCTTAAAGTTCTTGAAAAAGTCAACTGGATTTAGTTTTCTTGATTTCTTGATATTGATGAAGGTGTTTTTGCTTCCTGCACTTCTGAACTGCAATTCATCGCCCATACTCATTAGTGCGATGAACTCATCTATATCTAGGGTGCCGTCTCTGTCCACATCTATTTCATTCATTAATTCAACCAGCTCTTCAATGGTAACTTCAGCTCCCAGCTTCTTAATAACACTGTATATTTCATCAACACTTAATGTTCCACTGTGATCAATATCAGCATCTAAGAAGAGAGCTCTTAAATCTTCCAATGAGTCTTCATTACTGAGTAGCTCATCCTTCATCTTTGGCAGCATAAGCTCCATGAATTCGTTTCTGTCCAGTCTGCCATCATGATTTTGGTCAACCTAGGCAATCAGATTCTTTGCATCCTCAAGGGTGATACGCTGGCCAATAGTCATCATAGCTTTTACTATTTCATCAGCTGTTACAAAATTATCGTTATTTTCATCGAAGGATTGGAATAAGTTTAGGATTTCTCTTTTCAAATCATCTATTATTTTAGGGTCTAGGTCTTTAGAACGCTGCTAGCGAGTGGCCATTGCACCATCTATAAACATTCCAAATTCATTAATAGATAAGTTTCCATCATTATTAATATCAAGTGCCTCAAATATCATTCCAAGATCACTCAACTATATTCCAGGAATTTGCAAATAAGAAAACTTGTTAACGAACTCCATCTTATCAACTACTCCATCTTTGTTGATATCAGTTTCTTCATACATTTTCTGCACTGTCATATTCTACCTCTTCAGGAATTCACTTATCTTCTACAAATAATGCCTAACTTTAGGATCAAACCCTTGATACCTGTCTCTGGCAATCTATGGTGTAACCCTGACCCCACCTTGTGGTGCAGCTTTTCTTAGATATTCACTTAGCTTGTCAAGACTAACAAACTGGCGAGTTCCACGAACATCTAGATCTTCAATAAACTTCTGAAGATCCTTTGGCACATATCCCGCATCTTTGAGTGCTGTTTCAAATTCTTATCTGGAGATCTAGCCTTTCTGAGTAGATTTAAATATCTAAGGGAATGACAAGCCCTGGTCTCTCATGAAATGTGCAAAATCTATTATTTCAAAGGGCACTCCTGCTTTCAAGCGGTCAGTAACCTTCTTCTCATAGTTTTTCAACTCATCTGCGCCTTCTTGCTTTAGAGGAGGGTCTCTCTCAGTGAGAGTAAAAGCTAGATACAATTTCTTATAAGATATTTCTTATGGAACCTCCTATGATAAGTAAAATGAGAGCAAATTTATCTAATCATCAGTGATCTACTGACCAGCTGGACCCAACTCAGCAAGGGCAAGCTTAAATTGCATTACTTTGAGACTGACATCAGCCTATGATTGTTTCCATTTTTCAAATATATCCTAGGGCTTCTTGCCAATTCTCTGAAGCTCAGCTCTAAGTTTAAAGATCAAATTCTAAGCCAGATTTAATTCATTTTGGTTAAGAATCTTTCTTGGCAAAGCTTTCTGACCCCTTGGGCCAAGAGTTTATGCTGGTAGACCCAAAGCTTGCAAGAAATCCAATAAAGGTATCAAATTAGCCTGATCTCTCTTATTAATAAAGAAACCTTGCATCTCTGTTCTCTCATCAGAGCCAAGATAAACTCTGCATGTTGTCAATACATCTACAATTTCTAGCTCAGTTATTTTAGGACTAACACTTTAAGCTTATTGAATGCCTATCTTCTTTTTGAATTCTTCTTCATAGTTTATATTGCTTGCTATTAACTTCTTTCCAATGGCAGCCATAAGTCCACTAGCAGCACCTACAGTCTATTGTGGCATCACGAACTAGATTTGCTACGGTTACTGAACTCTGTTACCACCACCTTAGAGAACTCCTCCAGTAAAGATTTTATTTGCCTCCGTTTCACCAAAGATTAATGTGAACATCTGCTTATAGTTGAATTCGCCATGATGATTAGTATCCAAAGCACTGAATAGCGTGTTGAATTATTTAGTTATGAGCGGCATTCCCATTTTTAAGAAAGTGTCTTCAATTTAAACTCTTTGAAGATAGAATTTCTGTGTGAGATCTCGTTGCATAATTGAATCTACGAAGACAGCTGCTTTACCCTGTTTACTTAAGTAGTCTTTAAGCTTTTTATAGATCTCTTATTACTCTTTGGTTAAAGAGTTGAAGTTTTTAGCAGGCTAGGCTGAGTGAAGTTTCATGTCTTCAAGGAATTAGCGATAGTCCACTATAGGTGGCTGGACATTTGGTACCAAATAGTTTTCAGAAATAAAATATCTGTCATCATTAGGAATCGGTAGATTCAGCTACTCTAAAGATTAGAAAAAGAAAGTTTAAGGGATTGTTCCTGTTGACTGTCCTCTTTCGTATTATGAAAAGATACTGGTAAGCTAAATCCTATTTTAAGTAACGAAATCGTTTATCTTGACTAAGAGCTATTAAAGTCTCTGCTTTGTTGTATTGTTAAGTTAAGATTTCACTCCTACAGTTCCTAATAGATTATCTGCTCCTCTTAAAGGCTTAACTTAATTTCTTTCTTTGGTCTTATATTCTTGTAAGAATTGCGGATAGTTAACATTGCCATTTCTATCGATATATCTCTAAGCTAATAACTTTGAGTCTATCTCCTTCATATTGATTAGATTTCTTTGAATGACTAAGCTAAATGCTGTTAATGGCACTTATCCTCTTCTGCCACCATCATCTTAGTTGAAAATATTGTCCAGTATGATGCTCTTGCTTCTTGCTTAATTAACCATCTCTTCCAATATGTCCTCCTACATATCTCTAGTTTCTTTGGGAGCCATCTTCTTAATATATCCACTGAGTTATCCCATACTAATCTTTCCACTGGCATTAATATCAATATCATTGAAGAGATGCTGAATTCCTTGTTAACTTGTGATATCAGGAATAAGGCCAAGCTATTGGCAGCCACGCTCTAAATCATTAACAGTAATAATATCTCTCATCTTCATTAGATTCTGGAAGAAATCTTCTAGACCTGACTTTTAAAGAATAAGTGCTTTCTTTAGATATTCGGCCAAAGTCTTTGTTGAGACACCACCTGGATAAAATGTTGACTTTTTAGTCAGGGCTTCAAGGTCGTCTAGGAATTTCTCATACAATATAACATTTGGTAGATTTTGAATGTACTTTTTGCAAAGGAATATCACATCAAAAGGCATTACTTGAGGAACTCTGATTCTATTTAAGATAATATCTTTCATCTACTCAATTGAAATTTGTTTTGACATTCCTTAATCTAAAAGCATAATTTCTCCTCTGACATTAATGCCCTCTAAAAAATTTATTAATTAAAATGCTCTTACTTTACTGAGAGTATTAAGCTATCAATCCCATGATTTCATCTTATATTTAATCAATAGTTCCTATCAATGAATTATTAAATAATATTTTACTTTTAGCTCCGAAGGCTACAGCTTAGTCAATCTAATCAGCAGTTATTTTCATTCTTCTTTGATAATTATTAAAAGCTAGATCTATAGATGTAAACACCTAGTCAGCAGTCTAAACAGTCCATCCCATTCCTAAAACTTGCACTGCTTTCGAAAAGTCTGTCTCCTAAAGGAACCCGCCTTGCTAAGCAAAACTTTCAAAGAAATTCTGAACCATTTGCTCTCTTAAATATGTAGCTTTAGCAAGATCTTCAAGGTAATGAGGATCAATAGAAATTCTAAAGCCAGGAGGTGGCTGTGTCCTTGCTAGTTCAGTTCTAGTATTTGTTGAGCTGTATTGTGGGAGATACATGTTTCTATGGCCTGAATTATAATCATTCACTCCTGGCTTATTGTTATTTTATCCAAAACTATGCCCCAAGTTATTTTAAGTCATATCATGTATACCTTGATAGTAGCCAGCTGCAATACCCTTTTATCTTCTGACTGTTTCAAATTCCTTCAGGAAAATATTGATATCTACTAAATTAGTTCTGCTTGCATACTTTTAAGCTAAATACTGAATATCATTTCTTGTGAATTGAAGATGTTGAGGAGCATTTCTTAAGAAGAAATCAACAAATAGAGCCATATCAAGCATTCCTCTTCCAGATTTATCTAAAGCCATCAGTTCTTTAAGGAGGAAGCTGTCATCACCATTGAAGGCTTTTACTATTCTCTCCACAATATCATCCTGCATTTATACTGAAGACCCACCACTTGAATATTTTCTAATAGCATCATCAATCACACTAATATCAATTATTGATCTACGCTAAGTATCGAGTGCGTCAAATATAGAATCTATGTCGTTTGGCTTTAAATATTATAGATTTAATGTTTGGATTGCCTCTCTGAATTTTTCTCTGTTTATTTAATGGCTACCAAAGCTAGCACTTTAGAACCATGAGTATGTGTTTGAATTCCTGATTATTATAGCTTTCTGTATTTCTTCAAAATCCTTGGCATATCTACTAAGAATAACATCTGTATTAAGCTATCCATTGCCCCCAGTAGTAGATGTATTAGAATAATTTAGCTGCTGAGCTATTTCTGT
Organism: Paraurostyla sp. PUJRC_G6; assembly: GCA_001272965.2. Taxonomy (NCBI): domain Eukaryota; phylum Ciliophora; class Spirotrichea; order Stichotrichida; family Amphisiellidae; genus Paraurostyla; species Paraurostyla sp. PUJRC_G6. The sequence goes on from LASR02012543.1 coordinate 6,470, forward strand.
TATTTGAATCCTTAAGCCTACATCCAAAACATGTTCTTTAATATCATTCAAAAATTCTGAGACTTTAATTTGCTGTCTATGATTTGGATCATAATGAATTACTAAGTGAGATGCTTCTTCGCCTGACAAAAGCAAGCTCCTCATCAATATATCTTTGAAACTGCCAATCTGAAGGATACCTGTGGCACTTACATTATTATCAAGTAATACCTGAGTAAATTTATACTAAGGATTAGAATCTAAGTATCTTCCTATTTTCTTAAAGATTTCTTTCACAAGTCCAGAGGGCGGCTTAATCATGACTTATGTGGGATTTTGATGACCTCCAATGGCACCTCCACCCTTTACGAAATTATGATACTCTTAATATTAGCTATTCCTCTACTAAGTAAATGCATTTAATTGTGATTTTCCTTATTAGAATTCCTTAAAGTCATGCTCAAATTATCTGAAGTCCATTTTCTATCCAGTACCTTAAGTATCATATTCCAAAAGAACCATATCTAATTCAAATTGTGTGAGAGCTATTCCCAATGCTTATAGAGTTTAGTTTAGCATATCTTTATCAAACTAACGCAAGCCCTGGCTTCTATCAAACTTAGAGAATAGGTCATAAAGATTTATTAAGTTTAATTTGTCCATGGCCGCTTTTAAAGTCAAAAATATATAGTCTATTATTTTGTATTTACCAAATTCAAAGTCCAAAGTATTCAGAAAGTTGTGATAGTTGATATTATTTCCTTACACTACATATTTCTGAGTAACTTATCTGAAGAAGGCCACATCTAATTTCCTTTCAAAATCTATGTCTTATATGATTCGAACAAATTCCTCAGAACTAATGATACCTTCATTCCTTAAATCAATTCCTCTGTAGACTATTGTTAAATTCTTAAGTGTAATATTTCTGCTTTGAAGAATATCAAATAGTTATCTGAATACTTTTCTTCTTTCATCAATAACTGCTATTGGCAAAGGATTTTTATAGAAGTCGTTAACTTATTGCTGATATTAGATTGGCTGATAGTGGAGACCAACTAGCTCACAGAAATGAACAAAGTCAATAGAATATTAATTTTATTGGTCAGCATCTAGCAACTCTAGTAATTTCTTCTCAAATTCCATAGAGAGAGGTATATTCAGCCTTGCCAAAGATTAGAAGAATTGATCCTTACTAATAGGAATTTTCTCATTTAAATTAGTTATTCTTAAGTTAGTAAAGCCAAATAAATCTGCTATAGCCTTTTATGTCATTGTGCATGCTCTTCTTATATTTTCAAATATATAGAAAGACCAGTGAGTTGGATCTTTAATAGCTTTTGTATTTGAAAACTCAGCAAATTGCTTGCATAATTCTTGATAAGAAATACGTCCATCATGATTTTAGTCAAAGGTAGTATAGATTTAATTTACCTCATCATCTGTTAATCCATAGTGCCCAAGCTTCTCTAATGCTATCTTCATTTCTGCTTTGGATATGAAATTATCTTTATTAAGATCAGCTTCTTAAAAGAATCTATAAATATCACCACCATTAACCATTATATACTTTCTCACAGAGTCATAAATTTTGTTTAAAATCTAATAAGAATTTCTTTGCAGTTTGAACTAATCAAATTTAGCTTAATTTCCAGAATATAACTCTTATTCAAATTTCTCTAGATCAATAAATTACTAAGTTTAATATCCCATTCTACTTGTCATAATAGATTAGCATTCTTGGGCTATTCTATAAGCATGTTAGGGTGTGATTCTAAGACCTGGAGACTACAAGAAATTTAAGAACTCTTATAATTCAACCACTTCTTTATTTTACAATATAGAAATAGCAAATAATCTTCTCAGATTTGTAATGTTTCTCTGTTAAAGGAATTCTCTAATTTTATCAAGATCTGGCTTGATACTTTATTGATTTTGAAGTCCAAAACCTCCACCCCCTAATGAGGGTTAGTTAAATGTAGGAGGTTGGCCAGCTGGTTAGTATGGCGAAGGATTTTAAAAATTATTTACTGGGGCAAATGAAGGAGTTTGATTGTTCAAGTTAAGAGGTGGCTTATACTAGTCTATCTTTTACGCACCATAGTTAGTATTTGGCTATTGATAGTTGTTATTAGGCTACTGATAGTTGTTATTTGGTTAATTAGGCATTAAGCTGACTTGAGGCATCTATCCAGGTCCATTTCCAAAATTTTATTAAAATGGTTATTAGTAGTTATTATTTGCTCCTCCACCAAACTGAGGCAATGGTTATTATTATTACATTTAGTTATTACCATATGCTGCTCCTCCACCAATTCCTGTGAAAGGCTGATTGCCCATCCCAGATTCAATTTTCTATCTTAAAGCTGAGATTTTAACTTTAAAAATATGATCAGTATCCATCATAGAGACTAGTTGCTAAAGTTCTTATTAGGTGAACATTAAACTAAGTCTTAAGCACATTTCTTCAAACTTAGTTGGCTCAATATGCTACACTCCTACCATTGGAATATTAAACCTCTGTAGAAGTCCTTCAAATGAGAGCCCATGATTGGTATTCATATAATTTCTGACACCCTGTAAGAATTATTGCATTATAGGAGATTCATTTGGAGATGGGGGATATGGCTCGAATGTTCTCAAAGATACGCTAGTAACTAACGAGTCTACTGAGGCCATATGAGAGAAGCTTCCACTACCAATTTGAGCATTGTTATTTTATGGTATATTTTGTTAGTAATTAGCATAATTTGGTTAAGGTTGTTGCTACTATTATTAAATTGGATTATTGAAGTTATTGCCCATGCTTTAAGGTTATGTAGATGTTTGCTAGAATATTTTGAGTGCTTATATGAAGCATATCTTTGAAATCATGTTCTCATTCAGAATTTAAAAGTACTAGAAGAGTTGATTGACTTCATATGATTGAATTGTGTTCATTCCTATCGTCGATATAAACAATCCAAATTCATCTTTAGTGAAGTAACTATTGTGGAAAAAGACGTCATAGTTTTAATCCATTGGGCGACCTCTTTAATTCATAGCTTAAATTATCTAGTTAAGATAGCCTACAATCTAAGGAGTTTTGAATTTAGCTTAAAAGACTGATTACTTTGCAATAACACCTGGGCTCAATTAAACTTTAGGCTACAGTAACTGTAAAAGTTAAGGAAAAGCAAGCGCTCTCTATCCCATTCCAAAATTTTAGCCATACTAATTCACTAGGCGTTAAGCTTCTTACAGGTTTACACTGTCCAGAAATATTATAGCTAATTCCCAAGCTTCAAAGAAACGAGAATCATAAATGTCATACGCCATAAAGAAATCAGTTAATGAGCGTAATTTGCTTTAGTTTTATTAGATCTTAAAAGCCATTGCATCTATTATATCTGCTGGGCTCTTTTCTTACTAGCCCTAGTAATAAGGTTAGTGTTGCTGTTGAGCACCAAACCCACCAACATTAATATTGGGTGAGGGGCCTCCTAATCCGCCACCACCAGGTGTTGCATTATCTGATCTTTACTTTCTAAATGAATCTCTTTTATCCTTTCCAGTACGTCCTCCACCACCTTAAAAATAAGCAAAAATTTTTAATTACCTGGCGCTCCTAAGTTATTTTTATTTAAAGTCGGGAGTTCGGGAGGTTCATCAAGCAAAGAATCTGCTCTAGAAAAGGTATTTCCAATTCCAGTATTTGAGTACATATTCAAATTTTATTTAAATTATAATTTGAATTCTTTTTAATTGAAAGTACTTTTATCACATCGGGGTTTTGGGGTTTTGGG
>LASR02012547.1:0-13356 GCA_001272965.2 Paraurostyla sp. PUJRC_G6
AAAACCCCAAAACCCCATGCGTTAGATTAGAAAGTTAATAGTAATTATAGATAATCATAAAGATTTAAATCAAACTTAGTAAATCAATTATTAAAAGATTCAAAATGAAAAAGACTAATTCGAAAGAATTTGAAAAGTCACCAACCTTCTAGTAATTCATAATTCTTTAGATATTATTTCAGATAGAAGAATCCTGGAAAGCGAGGAGAGCAGAGCGAAAGTCCGGAAGGAGGACAGAATAGATTCTAAAATGCTTTGTAAAAGCTAAAGTCTATTAGATAGAACACCAAGAAATCAGGTTAAGATGACGATTTGAGCAGATCTCCACCTTCAAGAAAAATATCACAAAATGCTTCTAAGAATCCATCTAAAAAGAATTCAAACACTTAACTTATGGATTTGACGATGTCAGGAGAACTGCCTATCTCAGATGAAAAGAGAGGAAGCCTTAAAATGTTCCAAAACAGAGTAAACAAAGCAATGAATAATCTAGATGCAAGAGCGGGAGCGGCACTTGGAAAAAATTAACAAGATATGTAGATTGCTGGAGCTAGAAGAAAATCATTTTTGGCTCAAGGCTTAATACCAAAAGTTGAGTTTAATGACCCAGGCTCTCAAGGTCATAATCCAAAAAATAAATTTTAAAGATATGATCGTCAAGGGGAGCTGAATGTTACGGATAAAAGAGGTTCTCCAGAATATGAGACAGAGAATGATGATAAATCACATAAATCATTTGATGAGGAAGCTAAGCAAGAGAGCCCTCCGATTCTTAACTTAAATAAAAAGTAGTCTGAAATGAGAACATCATTTGGAAGAGTGCCTGGTCTGGCCCTAGGTAATTAAACAAACAAATCTAGTATCCAGAAAAACCCATTCATGACTGAAGAAATCCAGCAGTCTCATTCATAATAAAGAAATATGGCTTTGAAATATTGTACACCAGTCTATCTCTACTTCCAAGGAGATATGAGAAATAATTTTCATATTCATTCATAATCTCCTGTTAAGAACAGAGTGGAAATTTCCTACAAGCCTCCTGTTACTAAAAAGGCCCCCTCTGGTGATGAGACAGTCAGATGGTAATTAGACTCGAAGCCTGATTGGGAATGTGCCCCAGGTATTAAAGGCCTAGGCGATGTCTTCAGAATGGTGCCTGCTGTTGACTATAATTATTTAGAGAAGATCAGAAAGATCCTAAAAACTAAAAAGGAGCTAGATCCACAGAATCAATTTAAATATGGTGAGTATCTTGAAAGTATGAATGAAGAGATCAAGTTCAATCTTGGCTAATTTGAGGAAAATAAAAGTAAGACTATTTAAAGTGACATTCTTTATAGGTTAATTTATCAAATTTGGGAATAATGTAATGATAATGCATGAGAACAGTCAGCTATTTCTGAAGATATCCTCTCCTAATATTTCGGATTAGCATTTTTAATTTAAGTAATAAATATCTTATAAATATTATTATAGGTTAAAATTGACACCTTTTATTTCTGAGAAAACTATTTTCAAACTATTACCCTCCAACAAGCTCCAAACTGAGGCAGATGGCAAAATTAATGAAAATGACTAATTCTTCCTCACCTACACCTATGACAAGATACTAAACAAAGACCTTTACCTATACTCTGACCCAACAATATTAGATAGAATGATATAGAAAGCCAAGAGTCCTTTTAATAAGTTCTCTATTCAGCATCCAGAGCTACTGTTTACAGAAGACAAGAAACTCCCTATTCACTTTGGAATATGTGGGAATCTTGACTCTGATAGCTCTGACAACATGTTCAAACATCTTAATGGGAAGGTTATTCAGATAAAGCACATTGAGTCTGAGCTGTTCTTGACAATGACGATTAAGAGGAAAGAGAACAGAGTGCTGACGATGTTTTTTGGAGATAAGAATAGATACAGCTTGAATGAGATGATTGATTACATGCCTGAGATCTATGGGAAAGAAGCATCTGCTAACATACACTTTGAACCAAGAAATTCTATCAATACATACTGGAAAGTCTATGCTTCGCCAAACAGTAGAGACCTCATCTATCTAGAAAATGCAGTGAGTAAGATTCGTCTCAAGCCAATGCACCTCCAGATGATTTATAAAGGAAACAACAACTAATTGCAAAACACTGATGAGATAGATGAGACCTAGTTCTTTAAGATCTTTACTGAGGGCCCTTCTAACAAGCGTTCTAGCATGTTTGATTACAACACTGAAAGAAAGTACATGTGGGTAGAGTATCTGAAATTCAACAAAGCTGAGAACAAGTATGAATTTTCCAAGTTCGGCAAGATGAACGAGGAGGATCCTGGCTGCCTGTTTGATTCATTTAAAATAGTTGGTGTTGAACACTATCAATAACACTCCTTTGACTTCATCAGCTTTGCATTCAATGCACTAAGATCATTTGACTACTATACTGCTGTATTATAATAATTAATTGAATATTTTAGGATAATGATGATAGCACAGAGTATGAAAGAATACTTGCGGTTTTGAAGTAGCTCAAGAAATATCTGACCAATCAACTGCCTAACCTCATAAATGTGGATGAACCATATGGAGTCCCAAATAAAAACAACCAAAATCTATTTAGAGAATCATTCATATTAGATGAGTTGATTGAGATGATGGACAATATATGGCCTGATGAGTTCTATATGATGAGAGATTTCAACAATAATTAAGGTTCTAAAAGCACAGTAATCATCAGAGATGAAGACTAATCTTCTAATATATCAAAGGGGATAGAAAGACACAAAGAAACAAAAATGAGTATAGCTGAAAAGATACTAGAGCTATTAAAACTAGTCAGTGAGAAGAACTTACCAATACAGGAGTATGTGTTCTTCGATATTTTACCTAATATATAAAAATTTGTAAGATTAATAAAATAAAGTTATTTATAGTTTGGAGTTGGATTTAGATAAAATTAGGACTATAATTTATTTAGTTATCTAGTAAAAGATTGTGATCAATATGCTGACTATAAAGAGAAGACAAAATATAGCATCATATTTAACTTTGTCAAAAAGCTATTTGTAACTTAATGTTTGTTAATTAATATTAGAGAGAAACAAATGCCTAGGTCAAATAAAATATATTCTAAATTCTTAGAAACTTCAGTATCAATTAGAAAGGAGAGCCTAATAACTTTCATCAAAAGCTACTCCATGATCTATTCTTCTTTAATCAACTCGAAGGAATCAAATTTAACCTTAAAGAAAGAAAAACTCTATCAACAGTTCAGAAAGCCAAAGCTACTAATACAATAAAAAACGATAAATCTGTTAGGAAAATTCAAAAAGATCTTAAAAACATAGAGGACTAAAATGAAAGTGGACTATTCATAAAAAGCAAAAGCTTAAAGGGACAGGATAAAAATACTAAACATAAGCCAACTTCGTCAAATCTTTCAGCTAGAGGAGTAGAAAAAATGAATTTGCAAACTATCAAAGAGATTAAAATCGACTTCTCCGGTAGGAATGAGGAAGAGAAGCTAAATGAAAGAGGATTGCAATCATTTTAAACAGTTATTGAAGATAAAAGAAGAAACTAGAATAAGAATCTGTTTGAGAAATCAGATAAGAGTCCTATCAATTACCCTAAGGAGGAAACTGATAGCTTGGTTGAAGACCTCATTGAGGAAGAAGATATTGTGGTTGAAACTATTCAGGATGAATACATAATAAAGCTAATTCATGATCAGACATTAGATAAATTGACGGAATAATTTATCTAAAAGCATTGTAAAGACTCAGAATTGTTAAAGCTAGAGCTTTATTTCTTTGCTGACTTATGCTATTAAATGAACTTTGATTGTTCTTGCTCTAATTTTACTTAGAAAACAGTATCTAATCTTATAAAACTTCTTGGTAAACATACCTAAACAATGGATGATAACGTAAGGGCAGGTATTGCAAGATTATTAAACACAATCTTAAGAAATAATGATGATACTTTCTTTACTAGACCTTATTATTTAAGGATGTATGATAAATAAGATTTCGTATCACCTCATACCTTGAATATCATTACTCTTGATGATATAAGGACTCTAATTAAACTAGCCAGAGATTATTTTAGGGCCTTGTTGCCTAAAAATAATCCAACTTTTACCGATTACGATCTTGAGATGATTCGGCTATCTCAGTATATGGTCTAGTCAAATTAGATCTTTTTGAAAGATTTTTAAGAGGGTTACAACTATATCTAAGATATATTTGAGAATATAGCGCATATACATTTATCTACTATCAAAGCAGAGAAAGAATATAAGATCAGTACTACTATGAGTGAAAGCAATTATGGAAAGGTAGACAGTACTTTAAATTTAGATGACTTTTAAAAACAGTTTAAAAAAATGAAGTAAGTTTTTATTCTCTCTAAAATTTATGCTTGATCAATTTGATTGTGTTCTCATTCTTAATTTTAGGAAATTATTACAAATGAGTTTAAATTAAACAGCTCCAGGTATGAGTGAAAATCCGATAGCATGGAAAATGATTAATCTAGAGACTTATTATGTGAGCTTTGTGGAGAGAATAGCGAAGAACAATTAAAATTAGAATTCTTTCAACAGGAACTAATCATAAGCAGACCCTGTTCAAGTATAGAATTCCTTCCAATAAGCTTCGCTATAGGAAAGCGCACGTCTTGAGATGGTTATATTCTTCCAATGGGTCATTAATCTCAGGATAGATCAATTAATATCAAACGTTATTAATATGTTCTACACATCACTTGAGAATCTCTTATCTAAAGAAGATGTAAACCTGGACTAACTAGTGAACAATCCAGAAAAGTATTTTGTTTACGAATATTTTTAAAGGCTAACCACTGATTTCATCTCACAAGCAGGCGTTAAGGGCGATTCCAAATTTTCATTCTTCGAAAGAATAATTAATTTCACTTAAAATGAGAAAGATAAAGGCCATGAAAATGTCCTAGACATGGAAGAGATGTATTAAAACTTTTTAGCAAATAGCAAAAAATATGCTACTAACCAGAAGCAAAGAGCTGGCTTTTCAAGTCCAATTAAAATTGATTTTATGACTGAATAAGATGAAATTGGCAAAGATTCAGAGCTCATAGACAAAGATGATAAGAAATCTCCTGCACTTAATAAAAGCATACAAAAGTAAAAGTCAATTGATGAGAGAAAACGAAAAAAAGACATTATGTTTGAAGATTTAGATAGGGATTAGCCAAACACTGCAAGAGCATAGGATATCAACCGTACTCAAACTAGTGAAGCTAATAAACAAGATGAGGCTATGGTTTCTTAAAACTACGCAATAAGTATGCTGCTTTCTCCATTCAAAAGAGCTGAATGTATTTTTTAAAATATTAACTTATTACAGCAATTTAAGCTTAAGATTAGAATGATAATTCTAAAAAGCAAAGCTAAATTTAATCATCCTTCATTGATTTATTGATTGATATATTTATCAATTCTAAGGAGCCAATTCTACAAGAAGAAGCAATTAAGGCGATGTTTAAATACATGAATATTAGAAGAGAACTATTATCAAATTTATCAAAGACAATAGTTATTTTCAGATAAAATGTCAAAGGAAAAATCGAAAATATGAGATAAGTCTTGAGAAGTACCAGAATGACAATTCAAGACGCTACAGTAAGATTTATTTATTGATTATTCATAGAATTGGGAGATACCTAATGATATTGATCAATAACAGGCATCAGCAACTCTCAATGGGGAAAGTATTTTAGATGATTACAATCTTCCACCTGAGTCACCTTAACCTAAATCTTAATCTAAAACAAGATCAACAAAGCATAGTAAAAAGCAAGAATATGTATAAAAGCTTAAAGAGCATCAGAAAACCTAATAATCGCTGATTCAAACTCTTGCCTTCAGGAAATCAAACAAGACTCCTTAGGCTAAGCTTCTAATTTTGGAATAATTCTTGAAAAAGCTTGAAGAAATCTCAGAATTCTTTACACCCTTTGTAATTAAGAAGCCTCTACAAAAATAATCAAGCAAAGTTCATGTGATTGCAAACACAAATCCTTCATTATTCAGTTCAAGTATTTTAAAAGATGAAGAAGAATTAAGATGGTTAGCATCTGATTATTTGGATTTGCAACTACCATATATCTAGTCTGACCTACAGTATGCTTTCTTGGCTATGTCAGGCCATGAAATTATCCTCGAATTTATGAAAAAATACAGAGATGTCAGATAAGAAAGTATTAGGATAATCTTCTTCAACTAAAAACCCTCGAGAAGTAGTTTACACTCATAAGAATAAGAATAAAATGTAAAGATTATTTATGCATTTAGAGTTCTACTTGCATATAAGAAATGCTTTGAAATACTAATTAAATTTATCTATAACAACAAGACAACAAAATAGTAATTAACTAATTATTTTAACAATTTATTTTAGGATTATGTTGAATTATTTGGATGATATTATGCTTTTTAATTCGGAATACTATATGCAATCCAAGATGTCAGAATAAATTACTCTTTTTGACTTTGACCTTTTGAATCATATTATTGAGAATAATCAAAAGATTTAAAACATATCTACAGAACTAACTCCTATAATCACAAATCTTGTTTCTTATATTTAGAAGATTGTGGAATTCCCAAAGAAACCTCTTATTTTTGCATCTACTATATTAAAGGTTTATTCTAATATCATAGCAAGCTGTGATAGCACTAAAGTCAATGATCATATAATAGATATAATTCTTAAAGAAGAATCATTTTTCTAAATTCAAGATTTACTATTAGGAGTCAGAAAAAGTTCAAAGCATCTAAATCCATTAGATAGATTCTCAATTACAGAAAAATTCTTAAAAGTATCAAATACTTTATTAACATTTAATAGGGTATATCTTAAATTTTAAGAATCCACAATGTGAGAATGATCAAGAAGAAATTCTATTAGATATTCAGTAGAAGAGATGATCTTGAATCTTATTTCTCACATTTAAGAGATCTGCTCTAGACTAATGTTGACATTGTCAAGAACAAGCTTAATACTTAAAAGTAAAACAGCACTAATGAAAATATACCTGACAATCAGTCTTAAAGCTCTCACCTAGGCTAGAGTTTCCATGAAGATGATAAGGATAAGTCGAAAAGATAGCCATAGCTTATGAATAGCTAAAGTGCAAGCTTATTATCAAAGATTGAAGAGGAGATAAATGAACTTGGCAAAAGATTCTTGATAATTGAATCTTACTTAATTCATATATTCTATAAGTTGTTCTTTGAAATCAAAGGAACTCAAAAGTAACTTATTGAAAAAGGTAAATTATTATACTTATACATTTTTAGTGGAGGAAATGAGAGTATTTTTAGATAATAGAGAGAAAGATTTAGAAATATTGGAGCCTTTTATCTCGATATTTGATCTTGAGGAATGGGAGCAGTATCAAGAATTCAGTGAGCAGATTGAAACTTGTAGAAAATATTGCCTCAAGTACACAACTAAGAATAATGCTTTAATTGGAAAGTATAATAGAGAGACTAGTAAAGTGAGTTTAATGAGCCATAACTCATTCGTTTTAAAGCACGCAGCATCAATCAACATCAATAAGAAATAGAATGATGGTTAGGTAAGCTAACTTAAAAAATTCTAGGACACTCAGAGAACTCAAAATGAATAGGCAAATAATTCTAACCTTAAAGTATTAAGTACTGAAGCCTAAAAGGCAGAAGATAATGCATCTAAGCAGCCATTATTAAAAAGAAGAATGACTAAGGTTCTTTCAGCAATTAGTCAAACACAGATTGCATAGAAGAAAGAATAGATATTTAGAATGTTTAAGTGGAATTTATTACATGATGCCACTCTTAAATCTGAACTTAAGAAAGAAATTCATAGTTTCTCATCTCTTTTGCTGAAAAAGTTTAAGGTTGCTGATGAGAAGTCTTATGATACTGAATGCTAGAAATATTATCAATTCTTTTCTAAGCTCATCGAATACGCTTATTCAAGCAATGAATTGATGACTAAAAATCGTATGTACGACACTAAGATTTTAATTGAGATTTTTGCAACTTTCATTTCATTGACTAATGAGGGTCAATCATATAAAGGTTAAGGTTTAGAAGCAAAAGCATTTATTTAAGGCAAGCTTCATTCAATTGGAGCTGTAAAAATGATCCTTGATATGATGTGCTCAGACAATAATCAGTATATCGATGAATTGTTCCCTCAATTGCTAGTCTTCGCCAATAGAATGCTAGATGGTGCAGAAGATAATATTCAAGACTACTTCACTGAATATCTAACAAAGAATGAGAACTCTATCAACCTATTCCAAAGATGCTATCACACCATACAAAAGGAAATCTCATCACTTTAAAAGACCAACAAGGAAAAAAGTGAAAATGAGAATCAGGAATATCAATTAGACAGTAGTATTAAGTCAAAAGATAAGAAGAAAATTTTAAATAGTGCTGATAAAACTAAGAAAGCATATTAAAAAGAGATCAATGTTCAGAAATAGATCCTCAAATTCTTTAAGAACCTTTGCGAGAACCATAACACCAAGATGCAGCTATTGATTGGGAATTAGCAGAACAATGAGAAGAATTTTGATTTGGTATCTTTGACTGTTAACTATCTACACTCACTTATCTCGAACATAAATCTATCTAAGAGAAATTATGATAACGCATAGAACTGCTGTATATCTTTGGCCGAATATGTACAAGGGCCTTGCTTCGTTAATTAAAATAGGATTAAGGATGCTAATTTCTACTAGATAGCTATTCAGATTCTATCAATGAAGCCGAATCTATTAAATGATTCAAAATCCTAAGAGAACAAACAAGATACATTACAAACTTAATCTTCTAATTCAGGCCCATCTTCACCTAGAAGAAAGTAGACAAGTAAGCAAATGTCATCTACTATAACATCTGAATTCAATATGTTCAATGATGACACTGCAAACAAATCTTAAAAGAAAGAGGATGAAAAACAATTCTCACTTTCAAACTTCATGATTCAAAAGCTCAAGCTTAATGTAAAATCTATTATTTTTATTATAATTTTAGTGCACCATTATTCTCCTGAGTTTACTTGAGTAAAGAGCTGCTGATGACCCACTCTTACTCTCCATGAAAAGAACCATACCTCTTGAAATCATCAAGCAAAACATAGTCTATGAATATTTCCTATTCTGCAAAGATTATAATAAGTTCTTATCCAGAGAGAACTTCTTCAGACATGTCTTAACTCAGAGTGATGATGAGATTAGTGAGGAGCTCATTATTGAAGTTGGATTTAATCTATATTTCTTGCTAAAAAGATGGAGTTAGAACAAGAAAACAAATGACTCTAATCTAGAGGAACTGATGAATATCATTGGCAAAGAGGATGTTAAGCACAATGTCTTTGTTAGCATTTTTAATAAGGTGTTCGACTTGGTTATGATAATCACAGAAAACATCAAATACATAATAAAGAGAATCAAAAAGAGAAATAGGAGCATGGACGAGATGCATAAAAGATCAAGATTGGAAAAATTCATATCTCATTCTTCAAATCTGACTGAGGCACTGCTGTTCTTCAAGAATAACTCAGCTCAGATAGATGTACTAATTAAGAACAGCATTGAGCAGGTACACTTCCCTTATATGCCATACTGCTCTTACCTGACTCAAGAGGAAAAAATTGATTTCTACAATGCTTTGCCCACTGATAGAGACAAAGAGAAGATCGAGGTTCTTGTAAATAATTCCACAGATCTGATCCGAAGAATGCAGATTGAGTATCAGTTTAAGAAATTCTTTATTAAGTATCCCTTTTTAGGTGCTTTTGTGTATCATACTGAACTATGGAAGACGATGTCTTTCTACACGATTTTAATTCTTAATTTCATGAATCTTTCCTCATTTACTGCAGCTGGGGGTAATGACAGACTTCAAAGTCCTAAACTATTTGGCAGTGTTTCTGTGGAGACAACTGATTAGCTATATGATTTATTTGGATTTTTCTAGATGATGTTTGCCATATTTATTGATTTTACTGTGGTTTCTAAAAGAGCAATCTATCATAAATAACTAGTTTTTCATGATTTGAAGAAAAAGGATGATGATGAAAAAGAGGCAGAAGATAAGTCGAGCACTGGTATAGATGAAACTGTAGAAGAGGAGTCTAAGACTGCTAAGTTCTCTAGAATTTTCAGATACACTATTGATTATTCAATTTCAGCACTAAAAGACTTCTAGCTTCTCTATTACTTAGGCTATTTGCTCTTTTCTTTCTTAGGGTTCTTCTTCCACCCATTCTTTTATTCCTACCACATGATTGATATGATCATCAGAAATCCATATCTCAGAAATGTATTGAAGGCTGTGTACAGGCCAAGATATGAGCTACTAAATACTTTTATATTGTTCCTGTGCTTACAATACATTTTCGCTTTGATTGCTTACATAAGTTTTTCAAGTGAGTTCCCCAATAATGAGTGCACCAGTCTCAATCAATGCTTCCTAGTTATGATAGATCAAACTTTCAAGAATGATGCAGGTATTGGTACTTTCCTTAACAAGTCATATCCTAGTGATATGGACTAAGGTGCATCCATTGAGGCCCCTCGTTTCTTCTATGATAACTTATTTAACGTGATCTTGGTCATCCTAGTAGTAGAAATCATCTCAGGTATCATTATTGATACCTTTGGAGCTCTAAGAGAAGAGCATAATAAGATCAATGACTCACTTGAGAACAAGTGCATGATATGTGGAAAGAATCGTGATCAGGTTGAAAAAGACCATCTTGATATGTTGGCTGCAGAGGAGACTCAAACTACCCGTGGACAAGAAGAGAATGCTTTCGATGTTCATAAGAGAGACCGTCACAATATCTATGACTACATATTCTTCTTGGCCTATCTTTAGGAGAAACCTGAACTGGAGTACACTGGTCTAGAGAGTTTTGTCTCTGAAAAGCACAGTGAAGGAAATAACACTTGGTTCCCCATTTACAAAGTCGGTGGTGACAAGCACTAGAGTAATGCTTCACACAACGATGAGGATGACAAAGATGAGGAAGAAGGTAGTGGAGATGATAACAGTGATGGTGGCGATGGCAGTGATCAAAGTGATAAAGAAGACGATAATAAGAAAGCTGCATAAGGCAAGATGAATCAGAAGCAAATGTTTGAGATACTCAAGACGATGAGCCAGAAGATTGATTACCTAACTGATAGTATGGGGTTGTTCCAAGATATGGAGGAAGAGGAGAATGACAGAGGCACATACAAGAGAATGGGCTCTAGTGTGAATAACACTCAAAATGGAAGAAAGACTAGCAACGTTAAGATCAACAATGATCAACAGAATTCAAGAGGAACTAATATTTAGATTGGATCGCTGAATGAGTCACCCAGACTTCTTAATCCTCCTCAGAGGTAAGGGAATCAACAGCAAAATTTAAATCTAAGCTCTAAATTTAAGTAAGCCAAGACTAAGATCACAGCAGTCAATGCTTTCATGAAGAAATGAGAATGATTAAAAATTATTACTTCAAAAGAATTCTTAATTTCATAACTTTAATTATCATATCATTATTTGCTCATACTTTTATTCTTCACTGTCATCTTATTCCATAGCCCTTTATTACTGATATTCCAATATATTTTCAATCTGCTCGTCATCCAACCTCCCATCCTCCATGGCATAATCTCTGTCATACTCCCCAAATGACACTGACATTGAGAACTCTTCTTCATCCTCCCTGTTAAGAGTATGCATCACAGGTCTCCCCTCTTCATCTTCATTCATCATATGCATCAGATTATTGTATGCCCTCTCTTACCTGATCTCCTTCCTTATTGCCTTCAACTCCTCATATATTCTATAATCAAATGCCGCATATTGTGTGTCCTTCTTTATCTTTTCTATTGCCTCTTCTTCAACACCCTCATCATAGAATAGAACATGATCGTAGTTCAGCACTCACTGCAGGTCTTTGTGAAGCTGGCTCCCGCTCTTTGGGAAGTAAAGGGACTTGATAACTAGGCTCTAAGCTTTATTTTTATCTATGAAAGTGTCTTTTGGCTAAGTTTTAGTGGTGTCCATTAATTGATTAATTAAAGTGTTCTTTTAATTTATTAATTTATCATAAATAAAATGTTCTCTGCAACTCAATAGATCTAAAATCGTAACTTTGTGGCTCCGACACTCACAAGGACTCAGGTAATTAATAGGGAGAGCGGGATCATATATAAAACTGATGGGAGTGGGAGAGATACCTACATATACAATGATAATGGTGGATTATCTATAATGAATTCGCCTAATAAATATGAGAAGCCTGGGAGTTTCTTGCCCAATGTGAAGAGATACAGAGATAAATCACCCATCATTCATTCTAGAGCTGTGAACTATAGACATGATGGTAGTGGCAGAGACTCTTATATAATGTATTAATATTATCAATCATGCTTATAGCTAAGGAAATGGTGGGAATTAGTATACTGGGAAGATTATGGAGTTCAGAGAGGCTTTTAAGAGCTCACTCAGATCCTATGAAAGAAACAATAGTTATCTGAATAGTAGGAAGTCCTCTATGCTAAAGAAGTCACTGATTCATGCCACTGTCTTTAATCAAAAGATGCTTGATCAAGAGATGAATAATGCTGTTGCCAATGCAAACAATGAAAACTATAAGACTGAGAATAATAACAATAATATATCATTTATTGTAGAAAAAAAGCAACCTTCATTGGCAGCCTCTCCTAGAATAGGAAATGATAATACTATTTATATTACACCTTAGAAGGCAAGCATTATGCAAAATGATAATCTGTAGCTATATTAACCCCCAATATATACTTAAGTTTTTGGCTCCTCTAGAAATTCAATTGGACTTACTGCTGCAGCATAGCTACTACCTGACAATCCCACTTTCAATCATGTGAGGCAGCTTAACACTTATCAGAAGTTGATGGATAATAGACTATCTTAACCTAAATTACCAAGGCTTGAAGATACCACTAATAACAGTCCTAATAGGAATTCCAACAGCACAAATGCCTCTTCATTCTTAAAAGCTAGAAGTAGCATAGGTAAAATTAAACTGACAAAGATTGATGAGGATGAGAGAAACAGTATATTTAAGAATTATTATGAGAAAAATATGAATGGTTCGTAAATACTAGGAAGTCTAAAGAAATAAAATAGAATGGATAATTTAAACAATAAAACTTTGAGTTTAAATGCTTCTTAACTTATAAGGAAAGAATGATATTAATATTTAGTAAGTATATGAGTGAGTGATATAATTTAATTTTAGTAAAGAACACTTTATCATTCTTTTTATGGATGATGGGGTTTTGGGGTT
>LASR02012549.1:0-11433 GCA_001272965.2 Paraurostyla sp. PUJRC_G6
CAAAACCCCAAAACCCCATGAGCAAATATAATTTGAATTGAGATTTAGAATTTTAATAATTAATATAATGGCAACAGGCAAAGATTTAAACATCGGAGAAATCCACAACTTGGATAGACAGATCGAAACCTTAATGGAGTGCAAACCACTACCAGAAACTGAGGTCAAGGCACTTTGTGAAAGAGTAAGTATAGATTAATTATAATAGAACTCTTTAAAAAGCTTTTTACTAATCTATTTATAGGCAAAAGAAATTTTAATTTAAGACTCAAATGTTTCTAATGTTAGAGCTCCAGTCACCATTTGTGGAGATATCCATGGTCAATTCCATGATCTCAAGGAACTTTTCAGAATTGGTAATTCAAATATTCTGATAATTATTTAGGTGGAAGTCCCCCTGACACAAATTACCTTTTCATGGGTGATTATGTAGATAGAGGATATTACTCAGTTGAGACTGTAACACTCTTAGTTGCTTTAAAAGTCAGATACAGAGATAGACTCACCATTCTCAGAGGAAATCATGAAAGCAGATAGATCACACAAGTGTAAGTTATCCTCTTTTTTCATTATCATCTAATTCTGACATTTAGTTATGGTTTTTATGATGAATGCTTAAGAAAATATGGAAATGCTAATGTGTGGAAGCAATTCACTGAATTATTCGATTATCTACCATTGACTGCAGTTGTTGAAGGCCAGATCTTCTGTCTTCATGGAGGATTATCCCCCAGTATTGACACCCTCGATTAAATCAGACAATTAGATAGAGTACAAGAAGTGCCTCATGAAGGGTAAGAATTTATTCTATTGCTTTTTTCTGTCAAAAAAGTGAATCTTATATTTTAGACCTATTTGCGATTTGCTATGGTCAGACCCTGACGACAGATGCGGTTGGGGTATTTCACCTCGTGGAGCCGGCTACTCTTTCGGTTAGGATATTTCAGAGTAGTTCAACCATGCCAACAACTTGAAGCTTATTTCCCGTGCCCATTAGCTCGTTATGAATGGCTATAACTGGTCTCATGAAAGAAATGTAGTTACTGTCTTCTCAGCTCCAAACTATTGTTACAGATGTGGTAATGAGGCAGCCATTATGGAAGTCGATGAGTTTATGAAATATACATTGTAAGTTATAAGGACATTTATCATTAATTAAATATAGCTTGCAATTTGATCCAGCACCCAGACAGACAGAACCAAATATTAGCAAGAGGACACCTGATTACTTTTTATGAAGGGGTGAATAATTCTTAGATTTCAAATAATAAAATCAGTTAATTTATATTTCGATATTATGTCGTGCTTTAGTAATTTTTCTTTTTATTTGATTGTATTTGTCAAACCATTTAAGTACAAGGAAGTTAGATGAGACTGTAGAGATGGTTCTATGGTGTAATGGTTAGCACTCTGGACTTTGAATCCAGTAATCCGAGTTCGAGTCTCGGTAGAACCTTCACTTTTTATTTACCGCCACTTATTATCTAATATATTAAGCTCCTATTTATTATAATATTTATTTAATGTCTATTACATCATTTTAACTATAACAGTAGGAATAAACCTCCGTTTAGGTTACTCCTTAGGAAATTGAAATTGAGAGTGAATAGACTTAATAACCAATTCTAAATAATGAATAAATGTAAGAGGTATATGATACAACAGCATTGCAAAATGAATCAATGAAGTATTTAAGTATGTCATGAGCTAATTTGAATTATATGAAAGATTAGCATGAAATAAAAAGTTAAAGGTCATCGATGAGTGAAATTCATAAGCATCAACTATTTTTAATGGAGACTAATAACTTAGCTTTTGAAAATAATAGTATGATGACTCAAACAGTGATTGTATCCTAGCCTGAAGAAGAATTAAAAATTAGATACGAAGATGAGATGATTAAGGAATTAGTTGATCTTTATTCATCTAAACAAAAATAAGCTATTATTATGAAATCAATCGGTATAAGTTAAGAAGATATTGATGAGATTGAGATAGAAAATTTGGAATTTAAATAAAAGATAAACTAATTCTAAGAAACCTTAAACTAACTAAATGATTCCCTAAAAGAGGATTAGAACTAATCGCATCAATTAGAATTACCTTTAAGTAGTAATGTATCATAAAGAACTTAGAAACTATCATTAAAACAGCACTCAACAATAACTTCATAAAATAATACTAACCCTAAATAGCTATTAACTATCCTTTCTGAGCTCTAATCTATTGGTAGATGGAGACCTAATGAAAGTCGCTAATAATATATTGCTGATCTTTCAAAGCATATTCTATAGAGATTATTTGATCAGCATAGTTGTGATGAAGAACATTTAAGAATAATCTAATTTTAAAAAGATGCTGTTGCCTATGTGCAAGATTTAAAGAATAGACTTTTTCCTTAGCTTGATGAATAAAGTTAAAATGAAAAAGCATAGGAAGAAAGTAGTTATTACTATGAAGAGTCTTAAAAAGATGATTAGGAGGATAAAGATTTGGGACTTTAGCTTAACTAAACTATAGATGATAAAATAGATATTGATTAATAAGTGGTTGAAGAAAATCCTGAGATACTTATTGTGCAAGATGCTACAGAGAATTTAGATAATCAATACTTAACAGTAGAGAGTATTTAGAGTAAGAAATCAAAAAGAAAAAGGAAGAGGAGTAGTAGAATGAGTTCACCAAAAGGTAAGACTCCAAAGTCCGGTAGAAAAATGCAATTTACAAGAATAGAAAATATTATAGAAAAAAAGGACAATTAAGAATAAGTTAATTTATAAGAACCAAATGAGCCTAAAAGTATTCAAGTAACAATAAATAAATCAAATAGTAGAGAATCTCAAAGAAAGCCTAAAATAGAAGTGATAGATTAAGGGGTACAAATATCTATTAATATTTAAAATTCTGAAAAGCAAATACGTTAAGCATCCAGAAATAATTCCTAAGTTTCTTACAGAATAAATTCAGCTCACAGTAAGCCTGTTTCATAAAGTAAAAAATCAATTGTTCAATCAATCTCAATCAAATAACCTTCAATCTAAAATTCTATAAAAACTATACATTAGAGAAATTCTAGCAACCCTTTACCTTAAAGTGAATTTATAGCAAAGACACTTCAATCTGAACCTTAAAAAGAGAATCATGATTACCATAAAGTTATTTCTATTAAATAAATCAGAGATTCTTTTGATATTTAATAAGTTCTCACTGAAAATGATTTAATTCAATCCTCATTTCGACAGAATTTTCATAATACTTAAGATTTTAGCTCTAAAAAAGATTATAATCAGCATTAGAATATTTATAACCCTTAGTCATATTAATTTAATGAAATTGATATGCTAAGTAGAGACAGTGAAATATTAATAAATAAAATGCAGTAGAAAGTATTAAAAAACAAGAAAATTCCAAAAATTGATACTTAGAGCGTGACTTAAAAATTAGAGTAAAATTTAATGAACAATATTGAACATAACAGAGTTTATTGTGATGGATCAAAGTTGAGGAAGGGTTTGATAGACCTAGATAAATCATTTGGATTGATAGAAGAAATTAAAGATAGACAGCAAAGGAAAATTTAGCTTAATATGGCTCAAGAGGATGCCTAGGTCAAAGATATTTTAAATGTGCATTAAGAAGTAGATTAAAAAGAAATGTTGAAAGATGAAAAATGGAGCAGAGTTGTAAAGTTTATGAAGAATAATCCCAAAGTTTTAATAAATATGATTCCAACACCTAGGGATAAATCGTCTGAAAAGAAAAAGAGTCAGACTAAAATTTTTAATGTTCTAACTAAGAATTCTCATCAAGAATATCATATCACTACTCATTAAGATGAGCCTGATCATGATCCTGAAGACTTAAGGAATTTGATGTACTACATATACAAACCAAGAGCTTAGAGCAACTTAAAAAACGATAGTCCTCCTAATTTTTACCGCTAAAATTAAAAGTAAATATATATGAGCCATAAAGATAAGCTAAAAAGATTTTATAAATAGCAGAGACTTAAAGATCTTGAAATATTATCGAAATTCCATTTAAGAAAGAAAGGTAATCAATCCTAATCTAATAAATCTCCTCCTAAAAGTAATAAAAGAGGAGTAACATCAGCTACCAATGATACAAGCGTTTTCTTTCCAACAAATAAATATCCAAACTTAAAAATACAATCAACTACTGCCCAAGATTCTAAGCAAACCTTCAATAAAAACTTTTCATCAACAGATTATAATTAGTCAAAAGCTTAGCAATAGAGATTTAAGACTACTTTTAATAACTACCATAGAATAAGCCAAGAAAAAATATAATAGTCAATGACTTAAATAGATTAGCCGAGGAGAGATAAAATATAAGGTGGAAGGCCATAGACATAGCACATTCAGCATAGGAGATTAAGGAAATTGGTTGATATTACTAAAGATTACAATACTACAACGACAGCATAAGGTATAACCTAAGATATTAATGGACTTAGGAAAATAATGAGTGGAATAAGTGGTAATAGTGAAGGGCTGGGTAGATCTGAATAAACTTATTAATAAAAGTTTTCAGATCAATCATCAAATATTAGATGGTCTAATGGTAAACTTATGTCTGAAGCAAATTTCAAGCAAGGACAAATTTAATCAAGAAAAAACAGATCCTAAAACATAAAAGCTATTGGATAAGATAGAGTAATTGGTAGCTAAGGGCTAATTGTTGAAAGAGAAAATTTCAGACTAATTAAATCTAAACTTAGATAAATGCTTTAAAAATCTCACAACAATTCTTAATTTCCAATTATAAGCCAAAATAAAGAGCAAAATCAAACATTTGCATAGATTTAATCGCAATAAGAATAATTACCAGCTATAAAGATAGATTAAAATTAATAAAGATTAGATTTAGAATAAAATAAGATCAACTCTAATTAAAATAGTCCTTCTAAACTTTCTTAAAAATCTATTCAATAAAACTAGTCAAATATAGCAAATTTAGATGCTACAATTAAAGAAAAAATAAATGCAATATCTTAATAAAAATCTTCTAATTAAACTATAACATAAGACAATATTTAATAATCAGTATAATAATCAATTAGCTAAAATAAAATCCAAACTGATTAAAACTAAAAATAAATTCCTCAAGTGATTGAAATTAAAAATTAGATTATTATAAATGATTCAGACTTAAAAGACCTTAGTTTAAAAGACAATTAATAAGAAAATCTTTAATTAAATATTAGCTAGAGCCAAAATAATGCAGATGAACAAAAGATTTTATATAACTCAGATCAAGTAATTAAATAAAAATAGGCATCATAAAACCATCTGTAAATGTCTCAGATTGAAAAAATACAAATTAGTAATCATCATTCAAGTATTTAAAGCTAGAAGATTATTACTAATTAGAAATAGCAATAAAAGGAATCTTCACCAAAGTTTATTGTTAAAACAATTGATACTGAAGAATAAAATAAGATCTAAGAGGAAAACGCTTAAATATTAGCTTAAACTTAATAGTTGAAGCTATTATAATTTCAGTAGTCTAAGGTATCACTCATATTATCTTAGAAAACTAACTCAGTTAATTCCCCAGATTAAAAATCAAGAAAGTCTATTCCTAAGGTAACCTCTTTTAAAAAAGTTCAAGAGAGTAATTAAGAGTCAACTCAATTTCCCTACAAAGATTTAAAGTATACACCACTATTCAAATCTATAATAAGAAGAAAAAGCAGTAAATATAAATTTGAAAATATTGATGAAGCTTAAGATCCTAACAGTCACTTATACGATGATCTTGATTATACTCTTGATTAGATGAAATAACTCCCAAAATAGTTTGCTAATAATAAGGAAGAGCTACAAGATATATTCAATAAAGCGATTGATTTATTAGAATAGACTATGTATAGAATAGGAATGAACAAGATATTCTAAAAAATTAAATCCTAATTTTGTGCATAGATTGATTTTAAAACTACTTATAAGCTTTTGGTTAGATAAAAAATGATGAGAAAGACAGAGTTAGATCTCAAAGAAGTATTACTAAAATATCTTGAATTTAAGCAAGAAGAGGATATTATTGAGCAACTTAGAGAAGAAAGAGTTGACTAAGAAATTGTAATATATCAGATTGATAAGCTCTTTAACTAATATACTGAGCTCCTAACTCTGACAAAGGATTTTGTCAAGTCTAATAAAGCATTCTAAGGAGTGATAGTGATTGAGGATAGAGACTTAGAATAATATCTGAAATCAGTGATTGATAGATATAGTAGATGAATACAATTAATCTTAATATCATAAATTTTATCTTAATTCAATTAATTATTATTTTCAATATGAAGAAAGTTAATCTTGCATCATAAGTAGCAGCCAAGAACAAAGAGGCTCAAGCTTAAGCTAAAGAAAAAGCTTAAAAAGAAAAACTCGAACAGTAGAGAGCTCAGTAACAACAAAAGCAATTCGATAATTATGAGATAGCAGTCTAAATCATGAAAGCCAGGAGACGAAACGAGGAAGCCTTCCCATCTAAAGATATAGAAACCTTGGTTGAGATGGCTATTAAAGTTGTTGCTGCCAACTTTTAATTATATCCCTAACTTGATGGTGTCACAGATACTTACGTGCAATCTGAGGTAAGAATATTCATGAAAATTAACTAAATATTAGATTGTTAAATTGGCTGATAAAACATTGCCAATTACAGTTACAGCTAGGAATATTGAGTTTGAATTTTATTGGGAAGAGAAAGCCAAGAAGCAAATAAAGAACTGCAAGAAAGAAGACCATGGTGGTAGCTACAAGCAAGCTTTCATAGAGAGACACATGCAATAAATTTTAGAGAATCATAAAGCTGAAGCCAGTGTTGAGGAGTTAAAGAAGGAATTAGAGTCTGCTAGATATGAGATATTCTGTTTGAGGATAACCCAGCTACTTTCCCATTTAGACATGGGAATAGTCTTCAGATACTTACCAAACCTTGCTTATTTAACACTCACATACGGTGCAAAGCACGTTGGAATGGAGTATGAGCGACCTTTGTTCGGTATGAAGATGTCTGATGCTAAGATCTTTGCAGAATGCTTAAGATCCACATAATCATTGATTTATCTTGCATTGCCAGGAAATCTTATTGATGATGACTTGATTTCTATTCTTATCAAGGGTCTAATGCTGAATAAGACCATATCTCAATTAGACTTCTCACATAATAAGATCTCAAACTCTGGAGCAAGAAAGATAGCTAAATTCTTACTCTAAACTCAGATTTTAACTAATTTAAATCTCTCTGATAACAATATCCACTATGAAGGATCTAGATATATTGCTTAAGCTTTAAAGATAAACAGAAGTCTGAGATACCTAAACTTGAAACTGAACAGAATAGATGATAAAGGTGGCTCAAAACTCTGTATTGACTTGTTGAACAACAACTCTAACCTTGAGTTTTTATCTTTATCTTCAAACAGTTTAGGGCATATGTTTTGCGAATCTCTGGCTGAATTCTTGAAAATTAATAGATCTATTAGAAGACTAGATATCTCTTGCAATTTTATTGATGATTCAAACGCTAATACCTTGAAAGATTCTTTGGAGAGTAACTCTAATGTGATTGAGATCGATGTGAGAAACAACCAATTGAGTGAAGACACAGAATAGGAAATAAATGAAATAGTTACTAAGAACCTATTATCAAGCAAAAATATCCCTTTCAAGAAGCTAAGTGAATGTAAGCATATTAAGTTTTAAACATTATATTAGTTAATCAGTAGTAAAGAATGGAACAGTCTGCTACCGGATTCAAACAATAAAATACTAATGCAGCAGAATTATAGAAGAGACAAACCGTAGGATCACCTAATGGAATAAACTCTGGGAGAGATGGCGACAGCCCAAAGAGAGACTGATTTGAGATAAAATGATATTTTAGATAATTTATTTTAAAAATTCAATAATTATAATAATCCTAAATTAATGCTCGACATTATATCTAGAGGAAGTATCAGATCCTCTATCTATAATTATGATGATGTTAATATCAATAAAAGAGGAAATAATACAATAGCTGACTCACTTAATGTGCAAATGAAAACGCATAGCTTGGATGTTAAAGGAATGCTAAATTAGTTAAATCAATACACAGTTTGTAAACATTGCCCTAATGATTCATTAATAATATAGATAATGAGATTCACGACTTTGATCCTTAAGATCCCGTTTTTAATTTATGTACATCATTTCCTGCTTAATCATAGACTCATAAGAATTGCTACTCGTGCTTGAAATAAGGGGGTAATGATATTACTTGCAATTTTTGTGGATACAAGTCTTGTAAAGATTGTACTTAGAAAAAGCGTCTATACCCTGGATAGCCTATGATTCTTACCGAGGGATAGTAACTTCAAACAGAAAAATTAAAGAAAGGGCACATTTGTAAGGTATGTGAAAGAAAGTTTCAACTAAATATTATGCTTCAAAACAATATACCTAAGGTTAATAAGTTTGAAGAGACTATAAGACAATAAATCTAAGTATTTAAGATGAGATAGAATGAGTTGGATGGTGTGAGTAATGAGTGCTAGCAAATAAAGTAAAGCATCATCAAAATTGAAACATAGTAATCAAATTTCAAGACTGAGAAAGAAGCAGAGATAGAATAGTTGGTGGACCTTACATAATTTGCTTAAGGAAATATTTAGAAATATGAAAAAAGAATAGTCGATATAAAAAAGGAGAGCGATACTATAAAGAAAGAAAAAAGAAGCCAAGAAGAAAACATGAAATCTTTGTAAGTAAACTTGTTTTTTATTATTATAAAGACTTAAATAAATTGAGAGAAAGAATGAAGAAATAGAAAAGATATAGAGAGAGTTCAAAATTCTTAACAACTTATTTGTTCATTTTAAAGATCAGCCAAGCCAGAATCATGGATACCAAAACTTGTAAAATAGTATATCACAATTTTATAGTGATCTTAACTAGCATTATGCTTAATAAAACTAATAATATGGTTAAAATGCATTATATAAATTTGAACGAAATCATACACCTAATTTTGGAAAATAAGCTTACTCTAAAGATGATAATGATGCTTCTCCTTCGAGTACTGCAGCAATGACTACTTCCCAAACTCTTGAAAACTCGAAACAAAGAAGAGGAACTAAAGACTCTAGTAAAAGAGGAAAGAGAGGACACAGCCCTCTTTCTACTTAAAACCTTGAAACTGATGATGTAATTGGCAGCAGAACAAACAGTCATTAATTCCTATCTCATTTTAAAGATACATCTCTTATAACACTAGAAAAACAAGATAAATTAAAAAGATCATTGGTAAAGAGTAATGTAGCTCACAAAGAAGATAAAAACTGTGGTGCCTGCAGAAAAGTCTAATGTGCTATTATGTGATCAAATAATAATTATTATTAATAATATAGTTAATTTCAATTATAATTAAAAAATTTCAAAATAATTTAAGAAAAATGAGTGAAATTGCTTTGAACGCAGGTGAACTAGCCCATCATTCAACAGCATCCTCTCTTGATTATAAAGAATGGAACAGTTAGGATGTGTTGAATTGGCTTGAAGAACATCTCAAACTACCTAATTACAAAGAAGTTTTTGGTACTAATATATTAACTCACTTTAATTAGGAAGTCTAGGTATTGATGGATCATTAATGGATCACATTACAGACTAAGACCTTTAAAATGATTTTGGAATTTAAGTTAGACTTCACCGGGTCAAGATAATAGAAGGAATTAAGAAACTTTAGAAATAGGCTTCTTAAATAACATAAGCTTAATAATTTGAATATCAGCAAAAACAACACGACATGTAAATGCAGGTATAGCAATAATAATTCTAATATCCTCAACAGCAGTAGTAACAGCAATAAATGATGAACTTGTAAATAAATAATCAATAGGTTTAAATGCAGTAGCCACCTTTGTTTATTCCAAGCTAGCAGAGTAATAATAATAGCATGCAAATCCCCATAACTTAACATCAACCTTCTTAACTATATTAACAGCAGCTTCAGCAGGTCAATTAAAACATTAACCCAATTAACTATAATCATAATATAGTGAGTAACCCACAACAGCAGCAGTAGCAGTAATTACCCTCTAGTATTCAATTTCATTAGCAAAGTAAGATATATCTTTCATTTTAAACATTTGAATAGATCAGAGAGTGGACACACCGCCTCATAACAATTCAAGAGTGGATAATCAAATGAATCAGTTCAATTATTAGAATCAGCGATAAATGTCAATGATTGGTGGGGCCTAGCAAAATTCCCCAGCTCATGAAATTCTAGTCCTCAAGGCTGTAGAGGGTCAGCTTCTTAACAATGTGTACATTATAGGTGAGAACGGAGCCTCTCTAGGTCGTCACTCAGCTTCAAATGACATAGTGATTTCTGAAAGCTTTGTCTCCAGACGCCATTGTGAGCTTAAGTATAGCCCTGATGATTAGAATACTAACAACCCAGACCCCAACGTTAGCAAGTTTTATCTAAGAGATATTGGTTCAACAACTGGCTCCTTCATTATGGTGAGATAGGAAGTTCTCCTAAAGCAAAACATGATGTTCCAAATGGGTTTGAGCGAGTTCAAAGTTGTCTTAACATCCAAGAAATGTATGATTGAGTTGCATGTTTTCGAAGGACCAGCAAGAAATAAGATTGTTACAGTTGATGAGTTGGGTCTTGGAATTGGCAGAGACCAAAACAACACTTTCTGTGTTTAGGATGACTCTTAAATGAGCAATTTCCATGCCAAGATCACTTACTATAAAGCTTCAGATGGCAAGCAAGAAGGTTTTTATCTTCAAGATGTTGGTTCTACCAATAGGACATGGCTCAGACTGAGTTCAGAGGGTGAGTAAAGCAATTTACATCCATTGAAAATCAATGATATACTTAAGATTGGCAGCACAGTCTTTGTTGTACAGACAAACGACATGCAGAACTTCAAGAACATGCCTGTGATAAACAAAAGACTGGCTGTTTAAAACATTTATTCAAATATGTAAAGTGAAGAAGAAAAGAACAATAATAACTTCATGGCTATTGATAAAGGTCTAGGTGCTAACCAAAGTAATTCTTAACATATAATTTATCAATAGATTAAATAGTTCAGAACAAGCCTGGCGATGTATAGATGTCATCTTAGATGCCAACTCAAGGCACTAATGTGAACAACTAGCAGACGAATAGTGGATCTAACTAAGAATTGTGCAAGATATGCTATGAGAATGATGGAGATGCAGCTTTTATACCTTGTGGTCATAATTTTGCATGTGTGAAGTGCGCATAGAAATGTGAATGCTGCCCTGTATGCAGGATTCCCTTTGATGATATTATTAAAATATACAAGCATTGATTATTTAGATTAACTTGTTCATTAGATTATTATCATTATCAATTAAAGGGGTTTTGGGGTTT
>LASR02012550.1:0-12489 GCA_001272965.2 Paraurostyla sp. PUJRC_G6
ACCCCAAAACCCCAAAACCCCATAAGCTAGATTGAATAAATCTCTAAAGTATAAATTAATTGTATAATTATTAATGAATTTAAACAGCGATGACTATTTCTCTCGTAACTTAAATATTAATCTTATCTGCCCTATAGTCTCAGATGGTGAGAGACGCAAATAAAACAGATCCCCTACTCCCAAGAATTTCTCAAATTAACCTAGCTTCATTAAGGATGACAATTAGGGACCTCTAGTACTTTCAAGCCAAGAATAAAATGATTAATACTTAGAGGAGATGAAAAAAGGGACATCTAATATATTGGTATTCATAAGAAGAATCTAAGTTATTCATTTTATAGGTAGCAGTAAGATTAAGACCGCTATGGAATAAAGAAATAGAAAAAGATGAATTTGATATTGTCAGAATCCTGGATTAAAAGGTATGTTAATTATAATCTTAACAAACCATAGGTTGTGATATTGATGGACCCAGCTGATATACTTAATGAGCAAAATGTGCTTGGCAAAAATAGGTCAAAGGAAAAATAATATGCTTTTGATTTTGCATTTGATAAAGAGACATAGCAGATAGAAATATTCTAAAAGACCACAAAATTCTTATGTGAAGGAGTTTTAAATGGTTACAATGCTACTGTCTTTGCATATGGGGCCACTGGTGCTGGAAAAACTTACACGTAAGTTAAATCAACTAATAATAGAATACGTGTAGTATGCTTGGAACTGAAGATAAGCCAGGTATTATGTTTTAAACATTGAAGGAATTATTCAATAAGATAAAGGATTACAGGATTGATAGAAATTATAACATAAGAGTTTCATTCTTAGAAATTTATAATGAGCAAATTAGAGATCTGATTATGGTATCTTCAGAGGTGCTAGACCTCAGAGAAGATCCTGTAAAAGGTGTTCAAGTTGCAGGATTATCAGAAATAGAAGTAGATACTCCAGAAGAAATCCTAGATCTTTTAATGTAAAATTTATAATAGATTTTTAATATTTTAGTTTTGGTAATCGTAATAGATAAGTTGAAGCCACAGGAGCTAATGAGACCTCTTCTAGATCTCATGCAGTTCTGTAGATTATTTGTGAGCATAAAGATAGAGATGCTGGTATAGAGGCTGAGCTTAGGATCGGTAAACTATCTCTTATTGATTTGGCTGGTTCTGAGAGAGCTTCAAAAACCAACAATAGAGGAATAAGAATGATAGAAGGAGCAAATATCAACAGATCCTTACTGGCTTTGGGCAACTGTATAAACATGCTTCATGAGAATAACTCAAAAAATTAGCAAAATTATATTCCTTTTAGAGATTCTAAGCTCACAAGACTTCTAAAAGATTCATTAGGAGGGAACTGTAGAACAGTTATGATAGCCAATATTTCACCTTCAAATGACAGCTTCGAAGATACACATAACACTCTTAAATATGCTAATAGAGCTAAAAATATAAAGACAAATGTCCAAAGGAATGTGCTGAATGTTGAATATCACGTATCCAAATATACCTAAATCATAGCTCAATTAAGAGGAGAGGTCTAGGAACTAAAACTATAATTAAAAAATGGTGGTAATAATGGAAATGGAGGTGGAAATATAGCTTCTATTCCAAGAGAACCAGTATTTAATACTGCAGAATTAGACAGACTGAAAGAAGATTTAAATACTCATTTTTCTGAAGAAATCAAAGCAAAGAAGCGTATTCATGAGCTAGAGCAGAAAATGGAATCCTCAGCACTGAGCATCATATCTAAGAAAAATGAATTAGCTTCTTTGTTGAGGGAAAAGGGTAAAGATAATATCTAAGTTAAGATTATAAATGAGGAAATAGATGAGACAAATAATCAAATCAAAGAGCTCAAAAACTAATTGGATGCTACAAATTAAAAAGTCATTATGCTTTTGAAACGAAGAGAGAACTTTGCTAATGAATGGAAGATGGCTGGACTCAAAGATCTATCTCTAGAAGTCTTGAATCACATTATGAGAGAGAATACTATCTTAGTTGAGAACATGGAGTTCTCTAGAAAAGATCAAAAGGCTGAGCTCTAATTAAGAATCAAAGAAATGCAATATAACAAACTTCAAGAATAAATAAAGATCAGAGATGAATTGCTTTAATAAGCCAGAAAGAGATACAAAATAGAAGGAATCGATTATGATTTAGAAGATCCTCGCATAATTCAATTAGATGAGCTCGTGGCTCAGAGTTCAATTTTCCCACCCATTTAAACTAGTACATTTGGTAAAGCAACTGGAAACCTAATTAAATCCCTACTTAACAATATAACTGGTGAGAGACCATCATAAGGCAATCAAGCAAATTCTTAACGAAGAAATAATGCTAATAACGGTAGTAATGGCAATATTTATCACTCATTACCACCTATTGGTCCAGGCAGAGAGCAGAGTGAATCTAAAATCCCGAGGCCTAAATATGTTCTACAGTCTAATGACCCTCTTGAAAGAAATAGAGCAAACATTAACTTCAAAGATATGAAGGAATAAAGTGCCCAGAAGGCACCCAGACCTTAGCAACAGTCTCATAATACCAGAATAAATAATTATGCTCTTAATAAAAACTTAGAGTAGTAGATCTCTAGCAAAAACCTTTATTAACCCTCTCTTTAAAATAATGGTATAGCACCCCTTAACTAACTTAACTCTTAATAAAATAATTAACTCATCAGTAATGCTGCAAGTAAAACTAATCTAGCTAACATCAAGTAGCAGATTAACTTTGCTAGCAATTTCGCAAAGAATCTACAATTCAAAAGTAACCTTAAAAAGCCTACCTCTCTCCTCAATCGTAATGAGAGAGAAAATGTAGTAAAAAAATCTTTGATTCCTTCACCTACTTAACTGATAATTTAATAAGAAGAGCGTAAGAGGTCTAACAGTGTGGCTTCAAGTGGCTCTATTATATCAACTGCATCATCCAACTCTCCCAAGCTCCTAGATAAGCGCAAGCAGTAAATGTAGCATTAGAGTCTATAAATTGCTGGCATTCAAATGAGTAGTAACAGGAAGGGTGGCATAATATCTAAGTATGATAAAAGTCCTTATATAAAGCTCCAGCAATAGCTTGATCTTGCTCCTAGTATTAAGTCTAGTAATTAAAGAAATGTAGCATTGTCAATAGCTGCAAGAAAGAAGGATATGCAGTAGTAAGCTGACCAATCAGCATAAATAATTGAAAAGAATAAAAGAAAGGTTTTAGATGCTCTTAACAAAAACTATAGAAAGAAATATTGATGAAGTTCTAATTATTATGAATCAATTTTATAATTTAATTAACACTGCTAAACAATTTTAAAGGATGATTGTTATCTAATTTATATAATTTTAAATAATTTGAGTAATGGTATTTAGAAAACCTAATTTCGGTCCACCTCCTGAAAACTACATCGCTGGTCTAGGCAGAGGGTAATTATTTACTAAATTATTAATATATGATATAGTGCAAGTGGATTTGTTACACGTGCTGACTTTGGTCCTGCTAAAATAGGCCCAGCTGCTAATGGAGATCCGTAGGTAAAATAAAAATTCTTTGATGCTTAATTTCCTCTTTGTTTGTATAGATAATAGATTGGCCCAGGTTTAATAAGATAAGCTCCAACTGCAGCTATGCAACAACATACATCAGTGGGCAAGCCTCCTGCTGAAAGAGAATAAGACTTTTCAGATGCTAACTATGATGAATGGACTGGCTATGGAGGTCCTCTTTTCTCAGGAACTACTGATGATGCTGAGGATAAAGAGGCCGATTCAGTGTTTGCTAGAATCGAAGATTACATGGATACTAGACGCCAGAAAAAGCGTGAGGAGAAATTCGAGGAGCATTAGAAAAAACTAGAAAAGGATAAGAAAGATATTTCAAGCCAATTTTCTGATCTAAAGAGACAGCTGGTCAATGTGACAAGATCAGAGTGGGAGTCTTTGCCTGAGGCGCCAGATTTGGTTAAGAGAACAAAGAGACAAAGAGTGGATAGCTATTAGAGATACACTCCTGTTCCTGATAGTGTTATCTAGAGTGCCAGACTAGATGGATAGACTGTGAACTATGTTGATCCTAATCAGAGTGGAGCAGCTAGTACAGTTAATAATGGTTTCTAGAGTATTATGAATGGAGGCATGGCCAGTAGTTTAGGTGATATAGGATAAGCTAGAGGCCAACTGTTGAGTTTAAAGCTAGCCAATGCAGAATCTGTTATATCTAAATAAGGAAGTACCACTGTTAGTGGGAGTACATTCGATAAAGATGGTTATATCACTGAGCTTAATAATCAGCAGTTTAATAATCTCCATGATATTAATGACTTTAAGAAAGCTCGTAAGATGTTCAAGTCTGTGATCACTTAAAATCCTCAGAATTCGATGGGATGGATAGCAGCTGCTAGAATTGAGCATTTAGATGGTAAAATATAGGAAGCTAGAAACATCATCAATCAAGCATGTCATGAGCTGCCTAATGATGAGGATGTGTGGCTAGAAGCTGCTAAGCTCTGCCCTCCTGAAAAGGTAAAAGCATTGTTGGCAAAGGCTATTAGCAATATTCCCAAATCTAAAAAGCTATGGCTGATGGCTGCTCGTAAAGAGCAAGACCCAGATATTTAGAAGCAAGTTTATCAACGAGCTCTTGAACAGCTTCCTCATGATCTTGATCTTTGGAAAGAATCTATCTAATTGGCAAATCCTGAGGAGGCTAAATCTCTACTCTATAGAGCTGTAAAATGCGTGCCAGACTCTACAGACCTCTGGCTAGCCCTGGCTAAACTAGAGACTTATGAGAATGCTCGAACTGTGCTGAATGAAGCCAGAGAAGCAGTCCCAACTGATCATACTATCTGGGTTAATGCAGCTAAGCTAGAGGAAGCTTAAGGAAACAGTGATCTTGTAGAGAAAATTATCAATCGTGCAATAAAGAAGCTCTCCCGTCACGGAGTCAATATCAAGCGTGAATAATGGCTAAGAGAGGCTGTTTAAGCAGAGGAGAGTGGATCTCTCCTAACTTGCAGAGCAATTATAAAAGAAACCATGCACTACGGTTTGCATCATAATGATCCTCTTTATTAATAGGATTAG
Organism: Paraurostyla sp. PUJRC_G6; assembly: GCA_001272965.2. Lineage (NCBI taxonomy): Eukaryota > Ciliophora > Spirotrichea > Stichotrichida > Amphisiellidae > Paraurostyla > Paraurostyla sp. PUJRC_G6. The sequence continues at coordinate 5,087 of LASR02012550.1, forward strand.
CCTTAAGAGGAGAGAGATAAGCAGGTTCGTAAATTATGGCTAGAGAATGCTGACGAGTGTGTAAGAACCTTTAATGCAGTGGAAACTGGTAGAGCTCTACTGTTTAATGCAATTAAACACTTTCCTTAAAAGAAAAAGCTTTGGATTAATGCTATCGAGCTAGAGGAGAAGTATGGTAGCAAAGAAAATGTGGAGGATTTGTTAAGAAGAGCTAAGGATAGTTCAACAGCGGCTAATGATGGAATGAAAAAGGGATCTGAGATATATCTAAGACTGGCAAAGTTCATATGGAAGCAGAGAAAGAGCAAAGAAGAGACAAGATAAATACTTAAAGAGGGTTTAAAAAAGTTCCCTGAGTCAGAGGAAATAGTCTTAGCAACTCAGAACTTTGAAAGAGAAAACTAAAACTACAAGGAAGCTGAGCGTATTTTGGAATAAGCTCGAAGAGATATCCCCAATTCACCAAAGATAGCAATGAACTCAGTCTAACTCTACAGAGAGTTAGGTGATCTACCAAGATCCCTCGATTTAGTTAATGAGTCTCTTAAGACTTACCGCACCTTCTACAAGCTTTGGCTGATTAAAGCATAGCTGCTGGCAGCACTTGGGAATAATGAAGAAGCTCGCAAGGCTTATGATGAGGCTCTCACTATTGACGAAGTAAAGCAGCACAGAGAAGTGTGGCTAGACTATGCTCGATTTGAAACTGATTAGCTTACTTACACCAGAGCTAGAACCATTCTGTAGAAGGCTAGAATCAGAATGCCTGCTGACCCTGAAATATGGTTGGCATCTATAAGACTAGAGGTTAGGTCTGATAACCTTAAAATAGCTTAGAACCTGCTATCACAAGCTTTATAAAAGTGCCCTAAGTCTGGCAGATTGTGGGCGCAGTAACTTGAGATGGAGCCTGCTGCTACAAGGAAGAGCTAGAGTGTGAATGCTATATAGAAGGTTGATAATGATAGTGATTTGTTTGTGGCGTTTGCAAAGGTGTTTTGGAATGAGAAAAAGACTGAAAAGACTAAAACATGGCTTAAGAATGCAATTACCATTAATAAAGATAATGGAGATGCTTGGGCACATTATCTCAAATATTAAATGGAGTTTGGTGAATTATAGGATATTCAGGATGTTTTGGACTAATTTAAGGAAGCAGAACCCAAGCATGGTGAGCACTGGATTCTAAAAGTCAAGAAAGTAGAAAACTGGAGAAAAGATCCCACAGACCTTCTTAAATCCTTAGCCAAAGAGCTACCTCTCTTTAATGAAATATGACTAAAATTAAATTAATTCTCAAAACACTTTATTTAACTTAACTTAATCATTTATTAAACAAAGAGAAATATATATTAACTTTAATAAGGCCTCAATGCTTATGTCCATGTCCATGGTCATGTCCGTGGTCGTGTCCACCATGCCCATGATCATGTCCATGTTCTTTACCTTAGTCATTGTCGCAGCATCCGAGATCCAATGAGCCTGGAATGCTCTTCTCTATTTGGATAGTGGTGTGGAAAATCTGATACTTATCTCTTAAGATTTTGGTCATCTTTTTTAAGGCTTTCTCTGGGATCCTTGATCTAATGTGGCCACTCATTGAAAGCTTTCCAACGGAGAGAGACCAGATGTGGAAGTCATGGATTTCATCTACCTCGTCAAGGTTCAATACATCTTAGAAACATTGAACTACGTCTACATCCTTAGGTGTTGCTTCCATAAGTACTGAAATACAGTCACGGAAGATAGGAATTGTTGTGAAGATGCAAAGGATGGTAAACAAAAATGTACATATGGGATCAACGATGTGCCAATCTGGCTTAAAATAGATAATGATAGCTGCAATAACGACTCCAATAGATTAGATAATATCTCCAATAATGTGGATGATAGCAGCTCTTATATTCATATTTTCATGGGAATGGCCATGGCCTCCATGACCATGACTGTGCCCATGCCCGTGGCTATGTCCATGCTTTTCTTTTTTATCTTTTTTATTGTCTGATTCTTTCAATTCTACTTTTTCATTTGCATCTGAATCAATCTTTTTGACTTTGAATATTTTATCTCTATAATCAAGAATAACATCTTTTCCATTTAGCAAAGCTTTGTGAATATAGTAGGGAAAATCTAGAAAGAGTATTATATAATAATCAAGAATTCCAAATTCCACAATTTTTTCATTAAAGCAATCACATAATAATTCTTCACTAGCGAGAGCTTAAATAATTGTCTGAATTAGTGTCAATCCAGAAAAGAATAAGATTTCTCCCATTCTGTCATTATATAAGAAGTAAGCTGCCAAAGAGAAAAATATCTTAGGTACGAAGCAAAAGGCAATATTTCCCACTGGATAAATATATTCACTCAATGAAATATATAAATAAGCAAAGAAAATGTCTACAAAGCTAAGTACTAGATAAAACTAATATGGAATAGGACCTTAATGCATGACAATAACACATGAAAGATAAATTGAAGTAATAGCAAAAACATTAAATAGTAGATAGCCCATTACCTTAGGAATCGTGAAATGTTTCTTTCTCAATTAAACTAAAGAGTACCAAATTATTAGATTTATAAATAAAGCTAGTACCGTTCTACTTTCATTTGCTTCTAATTCCATTCTAATCACTAAAGAAATAAATTCTAATATAATTCATACTGACATTCTCTGCTGTTAATTAGACAAAGAAAAAATTTATCATCTAAATTACTAGATTTAATAGCACTGCTTTGGCAATATCCCCTGAAATTATTAATCAATTGTAATACATTGCTATTCAGCTTCTTTAGGAAATATCGTGGCAAAGTTTGATATTGGATTTAGAATCTTAAGTTTAGCAACTTCTCCAATCTGATTGCTCATGATTTAAATTTCAATTTAAATTTTATAAATAATATAATTATTGGTAGCTTATAATTAATCTTATTTTAAACTAATCACTTCTTCTTATTTAGAGCTTCAATGGGAACAACTTTCATAAATGTATTCCCATCATTGTGATGATTTGGCTTATACGACTTCTCTTTATCTGACTAAATATTTGAAATGCCAGTTGTACCCAAAATATATAGCAATCTTTCTAAAGAATTCTTAGCGCCTTCAGCTAAAGCTTTAATTTCATCTGTATATTGATCATTATCTCCTGCTTTCTTAGCAATTTTACGGAATCTTTGTTTGTTTCTATTATCATAATAATTGAATAACTCATCTTAATCATCATTTTGGAATGCAATAAGAGACTTCTGAATAAGATTGAAGTTGATGAGATCAATACGATAGATATTAGTTTCCTCTACTTTAAGTGGTAGAGCTTTAAGAGCAAGGTTTAAGTCTATCAGATCCTTAGAAGTACTTGAATCACTGATAAAAATAAATTTATCTAAGAAATCTTCGATCAAGTGTAGCTCAGCTTCAGGAATTTTAGGATCAAAATCTGAATTTTCATCCATAGGAACAGATGTTTTACCTCCAACTAGTAAGTTTGTCAAATGCTACTTAAGTTTATCATCATCTGTTACTTTATCATTCTTTCCTCTGTATTTTTTCTGCTTTATTCCATTCATTAGTTTTATTAAGAAATTTTCTCCATAAATCTCTTAAATATCTTTTTTCTTAGGTGAGGGAGCAACTCCTTCTCTTGGCGAATTCTCTTTACTACTTGGCCTGTATTTTGTCCATGCCTCAATTATCAATGCCTTATCCATTATAAAACTTTCATTGCTATCATCTTCCTCTAATAATGCCTTTATTGTGCTACTGACCTAATTATTTAATAGTAATCTTTTCTTTTTAGCTTCTTCTTTCTTTTTTTTGAATATATGCATTATTGATCTCATTACATCAATAACTTCATTATAGATAACAATCTTGTCCTATTTAAAATCTTCTTCTTCTTTTTCTTTAAATTAATCCTCTTCATCTTAATAATCGCATAAAATTTTCAAGTAGAAAAAGAGATCTTTACCTACAGCAAATAGTAAAAGGAAGAATCCTGCAAAGAGCCAGAAGAAAAAATTTGGAAAGAACCATTTGAGAGTTGAAAGATTGAATATATTGTAAAAAATCTTGAAATAGATAATTGGGCAAAGAAATAGTTCATAAGTAACAAAAATCTAAATATAGAAGAAGTTTTCAACCCAAAAAATTAATTTACTGAATACATCAGCAGCCTTTTTCATGAGTGACTTTTTAATGATGCATGGTATAATAGCTAAAGTAAATACATTTAAAGGTGGTGGATGAATAATTATCTCTGAATAACCCCAAGGATCTAGCATTGCAATCGAATATTTTTCAATAAATTCATATTTGTTAGATTTATATGAAAACTCTCCTTCATCCTTCATAATTTCATATACGGTAGCCAGAATAGCTACAAGATAGTTTAGCATAAATATGTTTGAAATAAAGACATGTATCATTGTAAGAATTGAATTACTCATTTTAAATGCTTCATTATCAGTATATTCATAGGCTCCCATTAATGCATCAAATAAGGTTCTATAAGTTCTTGATAAGGAGCCATATTTATCAGGCATAGGTGCTTAAAAAAGCATAGTAAATATTGTAGATGCAAGGAGCATATAGCAAGCCACAATAAAAATAAATGAAAGAGTATCTAGAAGCATTCTTAGAAGGGTCATAATTAATTTAGAAATAGATCTTATCATAAGGAAATATGCGAAAAATCTGACCCAACTGACTATGACCACAGCTATAACGTAGTAGTCTAAATTCTATTTTCTCTTTTCATCCATAATTTATTCAGGACTTGTATTTCCAATAACATTGAAACATACAATATTAAATATAGAGCAGATAAAATCAATGATTGACCATTTATCCACTGGCATCTTCACCTCGACACAAATATTGAATAGAACTTTAGTTATTAAATGTAAAACTAAAGTTGCACTGAACAAGGTTCCTAAATAGTTAACTGAGTTATATTCTTCTATTTTTGATTATAGAAGAACATATTAAGCTCCTGGTGTAAAGCCTTGTAGAGCTTATCTGTTAAATAGTGTCAAGTACTAGAAGTTGATATATTAAAACAGAATAACCATTCCAGTAGCTGAAATAAAGTCTTTAGCAAAAATATAAGAAATAGAGTAATGTCTGAATTTATATTGATACCAAAACTTTTAGTCATCTATTCCTATGTGGAAATTTTGTGTAGCTAATTCTTTGAATGTAAATTTCTTGCCTGGAATTCTCATAATTCTTGAGTTAGCGAGATAATTGATGAGACTGAAATCCGTAATTTAACCATCACATTCATATGTATTTTTACCTTCCCATATTTCTTGCAGAAGAACATTTACCTTGTAGCTTGAGAATATAGGCTAAAATTTATTGACAGTTACTATTTTTAGAATAGTTCTGTCCTTGAAGTCAGTGTCTAAAAAGACTTTTTCAATCTTATCATCTTCAAAATTATCTACAATTTTGTCACCGAGACCCATCAACTTATCCAAGACTATCCTACATTCATGTCTAAAAATGTTTTAATCTATATTTAGTTTAAGAACAATTCTGATAATTACAAACTGAAATCTTTTGAACAAACTCACTAGCTAAACAAATAGCTAGAATAGGATTGTAGCATAGGAGAATTCTGTTCATTTCATGACCTGAGCTAATAATTTCCTTGATCATATCTAGGAAGGATCTAAGCATCTTCTGCTTCCATCTACTAAAGTCTGCAAAAAGCAAAACATTAAGGATTAGCTCAGATTTAGAACCATTCTCAAAAATAGACAATATATTTTTGATGATGAGATTAGTATTAAGCAGTTGAGCTCCAAAAATAGAATTACGAAATGAAAATCTATAAAGAAATATTTGAGATGAAATATACTTCAAGAATGTTTCATTATAATTATGAAGACAGAAAATTAATAACTGCTCATCTGCATTATCAATATAAAATAGTGCAACTTCACTAATAAAGTTATTAAACTAATATAAGTATATTACCAGGCAACCTTATCCATTCCATTTTTTAAAAGTGATCTTAGCATATTTTCTGAAGTTTTAAGTTTCCATTGTGCGCATTATCTTACTCTAGCTTCAGCTTAATCTTCTCCATAATCTATCAGCTTTTTGAATACATAATCTAAAGTAAAGACTTTATATCGAACTCCTCCTCCAGCATCACTTCCATTATTGCTTGCCTTATCAAATCCATTATATGAAGGCATTTTTTGAAGCTCTTGAAAATTTTTGTTATAGGCAAATACGCAACTATAATATCAATTAGCAAAAAATTACTATAAATAGTCAATTTAGGCAGTTTTTACAGCTCTAAGTATCATTTCCTCATCTATTTTTACAAAGTAATAAGCAACAAGTAAGCATGCAATTTTTTCTTCTTGCATATTAAGAGCTATTCTCATAACATTGGTGTTGAATGTTAAGCCAACATGAGTTTTTAATAAGAATTAAACCTCTAGTAATTCTTGTTCGGTACTTATTCCGTAAGTTGGAATACTAGGACCTCCATTTTCTAATGGTGGCAGTTACCTATTCTTAACCGTATTAGCTGGATCATTTAGATATTAATTATTTGTTGAGTTTTCACTATCATGCTTCCCTCTTCCTTTAGGTAGCAGGAAATTTCCATTCTAATTACCTCTTATTTTAGGAGTTTTACTATTACTATTATTTAATCCATTTTGCCCTTATAACGAGACTTCGTCCTTTAGATTTGTGCTAGATCCAGGTGCACCAGCTGTATTTGTTATCATAGTTTTTCTTAGGTTTGCGTTTTAATTTCCTGTAGTTTTAGAGAAATAATTTGTTGGTGTCTTTGCTTTCTCAGCTTCAAGAAGCTCACGACCACTTTTGCGCATATTCATTAATATTTTCTCTAAAATAGGATCTTGCTCATGTATAAGAATAGCAAGATCTAACCGTTCTAAATGGATACAAAGCCAAAACGCAATCAGCACTTCATATTTGAATGTTTTCGTGTCAAATATTTTCTTTACATCCTGAAAGTTCTTCTCTAACTCATCTTTTTCTTCATTATAAATATGCTATAGCCTTTAATTCTTAATATCAAAGAGCTAGAGTCTAAAAATAGTTTTAAAATTTAATCTTACTCTGGAGCATTAATATTATTAGCACTTAACCTGCAAAATGATTCCTTATTTGGAGCTGATTATTATAAATTATCCATCATTGTTTTTCTTGTTTGAGGAGTCTTGTCTTAGGTTGATTTTCCTAACGGTACGGAATTGTGATTGTCAGATCCCCTGTTAGATATCTAAACGCTTTCATTATCAGCATTTTCTTTTTTCTTCCTAAAGGTGTTAGATTCAGACATTATAAATTAATTCTAAACTATTATCAATTTCTGCTATTTTTATCAATAGGGGTTTTGGGGTTTTGG